>PVLA01005087.1:0-156714 GCA_004027455.1 Hydrochoerus hydrochaeris | reverse complement strand
TTCTTCCCAGGGCCTTTGTATTGAGCTACATTCCCTTTTTTTATTTCAAGGCAAAATCTTTCAAAGTCGCTAAGTTGGCCAGGCCAGGTAGGTGTTTCTACTAACCTTACTGGATTGGATCTCCACTCTCATGATCTCACCCAATTAAATGGCCTTCTTGTGGTCCCTAAGTTCAATAATAGCCACTTTGAAGATTAGATCAGTTTATGAATTTGGGGCTATTACAGGATAAGATAAAGTATTCTGTATCAGAAGACATGTCTTTTTATTCTAAGTTTAATAAGGTATCTTTTATTCTAAAAAGAACAATAATTCATGATGTCCCTTATCCACAGAATATTCAGTCTTTAGGAAGATTTGTGAGGAAGCAGGAAAAACAATCCCAATCTATTTTCCCTCAGACTCCTGTTTCTGGCCAGACTGATTCAGCCTGAGAGTTCACCAAGAATGATAAATACCAGTAGTCCAGAGGTTAAGTTATTTGATTTCATATAAACCTTAATGATTTTTAATTCTCATTTTAATCAGACATCAGAGAATATTGAAAAATCTCTAATGAACATTTTTTTTCCTTTCCTTAAAAGAGGTGGCTTAAGTAATGTGGTTTGCCTAATGAATATCAGCTTTTGCTCAAAGAAATATTCTGGCTATTCAAAAGAATTTAAGACTGAGGACAGAAATTATATATATATGGAAAATTTAAAGAAATCAAAAAATCTAAAATGGCTTCACTTGTTTGGAACAGTTTGAGCCAATCCAGTCTTATACGAAATTTTAGCAAACAATGGAAAGACTTTCTTAACCTCATTGTTCTCTCTGTCTCTGTCTCTGTCTCTGTCTCTCTCTCCCTCTCATACACACAGATGGAAAAAATGATGAATAGAAGTTTTCTTAAATGAATAGTACCAGACAGTTAAAATTTATAAGAAACATCATAAAAGTTACTCCGTATTGTACAATTTGCTGTATATGAAATATAAGGACAATCTGGGCCTCAGACTGGTGAATAAGTTTTTGTTCATAATGGCTTTTCTTAGAATATTGTAATGAGATAACATGAATGGCCACTATCACATATATCCTAGCTTGGGAATAATTGGGTTGGTTGAAGTTCTTACTGCTAGACAGTACAGTACCTAGAAGAAAAGATATTAAATGTACTGTTACATGTTTTGAAGAGCATATTTTGTTCCTCAAAGAAGAAATGGATTACAATACCTTAGCTGTGAAGATATAGACAAGGCAATGTAAAGGAATGGTAAGAAGAAAACCCTGAGACTGAGAGAAGGGCAGCCAGGTAAATACTTCCTGTATGATAGATATTAGTGAGCTTTCTTGTGTTAGGAAGCAGTGTAGAAATTAATCGTTGGTTAAAATCCTTATGAAACATTCAACCAAGCCCATGCTGCAGTACTTTTGTATTTGCTAGGTAAATTACAAGCTTTGACTACAACCAAATCTATTCAAGGATTTGTAATGCATTAGAAATGCTAATTGAGAATCTAGAATGATTTTCATCCAATCATTATTTATTGACAGCAGATATCAAAGCAGAAGTACTAACCACTTGATTCTTCAAAGAGAAAAAAGGATATCTGAGACAAACTACCTACTTGTTCCTATGAAGGCAACTAACTGGTCCAGTGTCTCAACAAGATGAGTAGGTGTTTAAGTTAAGGCCCCTGAAGGACATCCTTTTAGACATTCATTCAGTCTGCTGTTAGAGTTCAGGCAATGGACAAAGGTTAAAAATGGGAATTCTGGGAATTTCATTCTGATTTCCTACTCACTGATGAAAAAGGCTGAAAAGTAAGGAGATCGTTAGGACCAAATGGACTTCTGTTTCGCTATAGATGCCAATGAATAATAGCTGTTTTGTTAGCCTTAGGGACATCAACTTGTCTTAGTTTCACTTTCTTTATTTAAATAATAGGAGCAGTTTTACTTGATAAAACTTGTATCATTACTGAAAGAATAAATACGTCTATAAAGTGCTGGGAAAGGAAGAGAGATGGTTGTAATACCTTAGGTGTTGAAATCTTTTCCTCCTGTCTCCTAATCAATGTGAAAGTTCGCATGCGTATACTGGTAGAGTTGTCAACTTTATAAAGTTGCAAATTTTGCTCAGAGAGAAATTTAAAAGCTTGAAATATTTTTGTATACCTCTTTCACGATCACAATTGCTTTATCATTTGAGCAAATTTCCCTGGGGGTTGTGGATAGGCTGGCAAATGCGGAGATAAAAATTGAACGGAAAAAACAATGTCCTGGTGCAGAAGGAGCGAGGGAGTGAGGGAGGGAGGGAGGGATGGAGGGAAGCAGGGAAAAAGAGAAAGAGTTCATTCTAGACTGCTTTTCTCCCTTTGTGTTATTTAATCATTTCAGCTTTACTGGAGTTCTCTGATAGGCATCTATTATTGATATTAGGGCTCTTCTTTTCACTTTGTGGTTCCCAAGTGGCACAGAACAGCTGAAAATCTGGTATCAACATGCCATTTGGAGCTCATTTAATGTCCTCTATTTCCTAGGTCCCGTAAGTGATGAATTAATGTTTGGAGAGGTTTCAGAGCTTTGCCTGTCTTCTGCATCTTTAAGAATAGAAAACCTGAACAGCAGGGTCTGTATCTTTCTACAATCTTTGGCCTGAAAGCCTAAGAGAGAGAGAAGAATCTTGGGTTTCTATTGGATGTATCTTCAGACTACTCAAGTCAGGCTGGGTATTGGGCACAGATTTTAATTACCATTTGTCCTGGACTCTCAGTCACTTACCTTCATGTAGACAAAGACAATGTTTTAGACAAGTAACAGCACACCATCTGTGTGTGTGTGTGTGTGTGTGTGTGTGTGTGTGTGAGAGAGAGAGAGAGAGAGAGAGAGAGAGAGAGAGAGAGAGAGAGAGACTCATATTTGAGAAACCCTTACCTGTCAGGACCAAAATAAGTTTTAAAGGAATTTTGTATTTGCTAAGTTTTAGGCCCTACAAACCAGAATTGAGAACAAAACATGTCATTCTACTCCCTTGTGCTTTTGCAGCATGTTTAAGAATGTTTTAGAAAGAGCAGTCACAATGAGTGAACATCAGTATGTCAGGGACTTGGCTTTGTTACTGATACTTCAGCAAATCTTTGTCAGAATTCTGTTTTCCAGCACCATTTGATTTACCTGGATGGCAATTTCTTCCTCTGTTCTTTGCAACATCGGCCCTTTTGTGTTTCTACTGATTTGACACTCTCAACTTGTCGCTGGTCAACTGCTTCAGTCTCTTTAACTTCTTCTAGACAGCATTCTAGAATTTAGCTAGGAGAGTCTCTCTTCTTCGTTATTTATTTATTTATTTATTATTTTTGAATAGCAGGCATCAAATTTAGGACTTCATGCTTGCTAGGTAGGCACTGTGCCACTGAGCTAAATCCCTACCCTCTTTTTCTCTTTAGTATAAAAAATAACATATATGTTAGGAAACTGAGAAGCCAGCATAATCAGGAAGAAAAGCTTTGGGGTGAGAGGAAAGAGATGTGGACTTATGCTCTGATGTATCACTACTGCTGGCATCTCTTTGGGCCAACTCCCTTGAGCAATCCCCTGTCATCTCTGAATGTCATTTTTCCACTTCTAAGTGAGACACTTACTAGTAGCTGGCAATTCACCTCCTTAACAAGGGCCTCCACTCATTATGTTTTGTCTCCTCTAAAACAGTGGGTTCTCAAATTTTTTGGTCTTAAGAACTCTTATACTTGAGACAAAAAACAAACAAACAAAAAATATCAGGGGATTCAACGAACTTTGTTTAAATGGGTAATATCCATTAATGTTTATGTTTAATGTTAGATATTAAGGCAATACAATTTTTAAAATTATTTATTTATAAATTCATCTAAAGTCACAATAATAGGCTCATTGTGTTTTAACACAGCTAATGCTTTAGGGAGAGTAAGATATTTTTATGGAAAGTAACTATAATTTCAGAAATAAAACAGAATCTCTTTGTAATGCATGCCTTACTGGGAAACAGATGGCTTTCCATATCTACATCTGCATTCGGTCTGGTAGAATTGGTTGATTTCACTGAAGTCCATGAAGAAAATCCATCTCTCATAGAACTGCAGTCAGAAAAGGCAAGATTATTTTATGGCACTTTTGATGATTGTTTCTTTTGCTAACATACAAGACCAGAACTCTATAGGTTAATTTCTTAAAGGTTGTTTGTATTATGAAATACGAATTTACAATAATTCACTTTTCACTATGAAAAGTTTATTGATGTATTATGTACATTTATTGAAAAATTTACCATGAATGTGTTTCTTAATATGATGCATTTTTCATTTGGAAAATACCGATTTATTGACCACCTTAGAACTTCAGATTGTTGAGACTCTTTTTTAATTTTTTGTTATTTACTGCTGGAACTTACATGTTAGATTTTTATTTCTTTTTCAGTTTTTTAGTATATGCATGCAGTACATAATGTTTGCATTCCTCCTGGGGGCTGGTGCATGTGCACAACATCTTAATTCTTCATTCACCCCCTTTCCCCCACTCCCTCCTCCTGCTTCCATCTTTTGTTCCCCTTTGTTTCTGCAACAGTTTCTCCTATTTTCTATTATCTATCTTTTATCTTGCTCTTGATTTATATTTTAGATTTTACTTATATAACATAAAAACCCTACATTAGTTAATATCACTACTATTCTTATCAGAGATGTCTGCATTATTGGCAAGATATTAAACGCATTTGACAGTAACAGATTCCAAAAATTCTGATTTTGGTTTGAAAATTCTTATTTTACCATTGGCAACAACTATTGTCAGTTGTTTTCTCCAAAATGATAGGCTCTCTTGGTTCATTTTAGGGAGCATATCTGTAAAATATCCAAGTTGAAGTTACAATAGTCTGATGTTCGTTTTTCTTTTAAGCAAATATGGTATTCCATTAGAAAGCAGTACCTCAACTGACAACTTAATTGTACAACCAGTGTGCTTTGATTAGTAGTAGAAGTGCTTCATGTACTGTTTCTTCAAGAATTATCTTTTGATGAGCATATATATAGAAACATTCTGAGAAAGAATATGTGGGAGCTAAATATTTTGTAATTTGCATGTCTAAAGATATATTTCTTTTATCTTCTCACTTTATTGTTCATTTGGTTAGTTATAGAATATAAGGCTAGGAATAATTTTCTTTAAATATGGTGTTCAATTCAAACATCAGTTTGCAGAAATACTGGTAAGAAACTTGTGGCTACTCTTATTTCTCATTTTGCATGTATAACTGTAAGTGAACTTTCTATGGCTATGACAAAATACCTGGAAAAATTAAATTAATGGAGGAAAAATTCATTTTAGCTCATGGTTTCAAAAGATTCAGCCCATGGTCACTTGGCCTTGCTATATTTGGGCCAGTGGTGAAGTAATGTGTCATGGTGAGACGTGTGTGGCAGAAGAAATTGCTCACCTCATGTTCATCAGGAAACAAAGAGAAGGAAGGAAGGGTCTTGGGTTTCAATATACTTTTCAAGGAAATTTTGTTGATGACCTATTTCCTTCCACTGGTCCCATCTCCTAAAGGCTCTACTATCTCCCAGTAACAACACAGAGTGGCATTATCTTTAGCATATGGTCTTTTGGAAATGTTTAATATTCAAACTGTAAAGTTTTCCATCTGTAAGGACTTAACATCTTTGTATCAAATACTTTAAAGTTTTGCAGTAATGTTCTTCTTTCAGGATCTGTTTTTATTTTTTTTGTTGGGTATTTAATGGGTACATTTAACCTGAAAAATCTTCACTTGAAGAAAATTTCAAGAATTACTTGCATAATCATTCTTCCTTTATATTCTTTGTTCCCTTTCTTTGTAGAGTATATAAATACCAGAGTACTATAACCAATCCTCCAGTTTTCATATTTTTCTCTTTAGAAAAATTTTAGAAAAACATTTTTATGTGTGTCTTGAATTTCATAGCATATTGATTTTTTAAAAGTTCTATTAAATTTTTAATTACTAGGTTGAATAGCTTTCTACTTTTTAAACAATGCTCCAGTTTTGTTTTATGGATGTAATATCTTCTCTTACTACTCTTTATAGTAGTTTCTCTAGCCTGTTTTTATTCCTTTATCATGCTGTTTCCTTTCAAGTAACTGTGTACTATTTGATTGGTCTCTACCTTAGATATAGAGAATTTCCTCAAGTGTCTAATAAATCTTAGTTTTCTCTTCATTATTTATTTATTTTTATAATTTTTGTTTTAAAGATAATAAAACCAAGCAGAATAAAACAGAATAAAGCCAATCAAAACAAAACAGTGTAAGTGATACAGGATTTCTAAACAAGATAACAGGAAATCAAAATAGCTGCTCATAACATCAGACATAGCAAAATCAAACAAAACAGAACAGAATAGAAACAATAAAAATGGAAGAATGAACATGATAGAGGAGATCTTCATTATTTAAAACAGGAGCTCAGCATGGGATTGAGACCTCTGAGCACCTGAATAGGGCCTGTAGACCATGATCTTCACAACAGGACAGGTTGTGAGAGTCACATGTCAGCACCCTTGGACTCCTCTATGGACAAGGATCTTCTAATTTCTTTTCTGGAAAATACAGGTTTGCTCCAGTGGTTGGGAAAAGAAGAGAGAACGAAGGGCTTGGTTTAACATTCTGGCTGCATTTGACTACTTCATCTTTCTTTTAGAAAAAAATGTGCAGGTTCTCAGATAAATGTGTGCATTTGTGCTGCTGTTATCTATTCTATAGTTTAGAGTTTAATTCTTCAGGAACTTGCAGAGAAGCTTTCAGAATTCTGCTTGTGTGGATTATGGCTAATCACCTAGAGATGCAGAGTGGGGGTGTGGGCATTTGAGAGATCTCATTTTTTCTCAAGCAACTTTAAACAAATCATCAATTTTCCTTTTATCTAAATTGCTCTTCACTCCTAGTTCCAAAAATATGTGGTACTGTCACTCTCTGGAAATTCTGATGATTCACTGTTGTGTTTCTTTCTCAGTTTCCCATGGTACCAGTGTAAGCTTCCACTGTGTCTCCTCTGAGGAATTAGTTCATACTCAACTTTCAGCTTGTCAAAAATTTATTGCTATTGAATTTTATCCTGTTTTTTTTCCATCTTGTAAATTAGTATCTTCAAATCAAAATATACTTATTTAGCTAGTAGATTTTTCTAGAGAATTCAGCACACATGTTCAATTTTCTCTCTTCTGGGTCTTTTCTTTCTCCTACTTTTCAAAGTAGAACAAAATGCCTTAGGCACATAAGTGTGGGCATTCCAGGCCACTAACAGTAGCAAAGTGAGAATTTAGAGCTTTTATGATCTTTAACCCATGTAATGCTGGCCCTGAAGTAATTGAAATAATTGGCCTTTTTCATCTATACATTTATTTTGCTAGCAAGTCTTCATTTATGGTTGATCTATTTATTTCCAAGTCACCTTAATTGTGATCAGACTTTTACTACTGTCTTTTAGCCTAACGTCATGCACCAACATTTCTCAGTAGTCTGTACTTTTATTTAGCACCAAATCTGTTTTTCTTTTTCTTTTTTTTTTTTTTTTTTTTGACATGGTCTTGCTATGCACTGCTCAGCCTGGCCTTGAGTTCACTTTGTAGCCTGGGCTAGTCTCTAACTCACAACAATCCTTCTGCCTCAACCTCCAAGTGCTGGGATTACAGGCGTGCACCATCACATCAACTCATTTAATGTATTCTTGTATTTCAAGATGACACTTTGATATCTAGAAATGCTGCAACTATCTGTCCAGTCTCAGAAGAAAATAAAGTTTCTTTGTAAAGACTGATATTTCCAGCAATATTCTTAATCTCATTTCCTTTGAAAATTACTGTAATTTTTTTGTCTTTTGTCTGACTTTCAGACTTTCAACCTGTATTCTCAGATCTCAACTTGCTGACCTGATGAATGACTCATCTTCTCTGAAGCCTTCTCTGATTGTATATTCTGAGATTTGGTTACTTTTTATTTGGCACTGAGGATTAATTCATCTTCCCCATACGTGAATATGAGCTCAATGAAGAGGAGTGTTAATACTCACTTCTATATTGCTAGTGTCTAGTGTCTAAAAATAAAAACAGAGAAATAGAATAGTAGATATATGGCAATTTTAAGCAACAAGAACAAAGAAGGAGGCCCTACAATACCTGACTGCAAGCTGTACTACAAAGCAATAGTGATAAAAATGGCATGGTATTGGAACAAAGACAGGCATGTGGATCAAGCAGACAGAACAGAGGACACAGAAACCTCACCAGACACATTCAGCTATTTGATCTTTGACAAAGGGGACAAAAACACACATTGGAGGAATAATAGCCTATTCAACATGTGATGGTGGGGAAATTGGTTGTCTGAAGAAGATTGAAAGTGAACCCTTATCTCTCATCATACACTAAATTAAAGTCAAAACTGATCAAAGAGCTAAACATTAAAATAGAAGCATTAAACTTATTGGAAGAAAAAATAGGTAAAATCTTGAAGACATAGGTATAAGAAAAGATTTTTAAATAGAATCTCAGTTGCACAAGAAATAACAGCAAATTTAACAAATGGGTTTATAAAGACTGGAACGTTTCTATCCAGCCAAAGAATTAGAATGAAGGAAGACACAACATACAGAATGGGAAAAATATTTTGCCAGCATCAACTCAGACAGAGGAAAAATATCAAGATCTCAAAAAATTCAACCCACATAAAATTAAAGACCCAATAAGAAGTGGGCAAGAAAAATGAACAGACACTTCATAGAAGAATAAATACAAAGGCTCAACAAATATATGAAAAAATGTTCTATATCTCTCACTGTAAGAGAAATGCAAATTAAAACTGCTAAGATTTCATCTTACTTTGGAAAGAATAGCAATCCTTACAAAATGAAGCAACAAATGCTGGTGTGACTGTGGTGAAAAAGAAACTCTCCTTTATTGTCAGCAGGAAGGCAGACTAGTACAACTATTATGGAAATTGGCATGGAAATTTCTAAACAACTAAACCTGGGAATTCCATATGGCCTAGCTTTCTCCTTTTCTTCCCAAAAGAGCTTAAAACATCACACTACAGTGATACTTGCATACAAATATTTATAGCAGGACAATTTGTAAAGCTAAATCCAGGAGGCAAACTGTATACCAAACAACAGATGATTGGATAAATAAAATATTGTATGTATATGTAATGGAACACTACTTAGCTATAAAGAACAACAAACATGAGACTTTTGCTGGAAAACGAATGCACCTAGAGATACAATGTTGAGTGAAATAAAAGTCAGACACGCAAGCCAAAATACTATATACTACATCTCATTTCATTGAGGAAAGTACAAAGAGAACAATAAAGGATGAGAAGCGGGGACAAAGGGATGGATCTCTTGTAATAAGGAAGGTTTCTAAAGAAACAGCAGTGAGGAGCTAGCAGGAAAGGAAGGAGAAATAAGTAAAAATGATGTGCTAGGTATAAACCTCAGTGAATGTAAGCACTATATGCCATAACATGAATTAAGATTAATAATATCAACAATAATTAAAACTGGGATGGGGAGGATTAGAGGAGGTGGCAGAGGGGAGAAGGAAAAGGGAATTAAAAGAAAGAGACAAAAGGTAGTAGGTACCTATACCCACTCCCCAAAATGATTATAAACTGCCTGTGCTGCACCTATGATAAAATAAAAAAGAAAGAAATTAGTAGGAATGCAGAACGTTTTCTCAACCTATGATTGTTTTACCCTTTTTGTTGTAAGCTGGAAAGTTGGAATTCACATAATATCTTAATCAAAAGCCTTCAATAGGAGGGTATATATCTAGGATATTCTGATTCTAAATTATTCCATCACTTAAATATTACAACCTCCATGTGTAGAAAAGCTAATATGGAATTCACATGACTCCTAAATACAATAACCTTTCATATGGTAAAAACCAAAATGCTGAAGCACTCAAGTCTAGTTTTTGCAAAATTCAGAATAAAATGAAACACCCTTCTGTTTCTGACTCCTTCATTACTATTATTCCAGACACTGTAATTTGCTTAAATTTTCTGAGTTCAGTAGCACATCTGCTGCTTGGTTCTCATTGTGACTCATTGGTAGTGTATTTGTTTGGAGAAAAAAAGAAAGATTTAGTAATATTTTTAGGGAACAGAAAAATTTAGCAATTTCTCTGGACTTCTAACTTAGTAATGACTTTTATGGCCATATTATTATCTTTCCTAAGCAAATATTTTCTCTTCACAGTTAAGTTTCTTAAGAGTGGTTTGTATTTCCTGTGGCTATTTTCTTGCATTTTAGTTTGACCCACTAACATTTGTTTGTTCTGGGGATTGAACTCACAACCTCATGCTTGCCAGGCAGGCACTTATGCTGCTGAGCTACATCCTCAGCCCTCTACTCACTAACATTTGCTATCTCTAACACCATTTCATCAAAGCTGCTGTAAACAAGGTTAAATTTGACATACTCAAATGAATATGTCATTCATTGATTTAATTCATTATATAACATACATTTTTTGACCTTTTGCATGCATTTCATGTGGTAAAGAATATCACAATATATGAAAAATTTTTAACCATAGTCTTATCCCTCAACAAACTGATGGGTGAGTTAAAAGACATAAAACAGCACAGAATTTGTTACTAATATCATAATGTGATTAGTACCAAAAAGGAAGCAAAGGGTTTCCTTTGGGAAAACAGAAATAAAATTGATAACATTTTATTTTTTTATTTTTGTCTTTCTGAGGTTTTATCCTTGGGCTTACGAAATGCTAACACAGTGTTGATTGTACCTTTGATCTGTGCCTCTGGTCCACATATAAATTTTTGCCAAGTATTGTATTTTCTCTCTCCCAAAATATAAACATTTAATTTGCTTGAAGATTTTTCCTTGGATTTTCATTCCAGAAAACTTATAACCATAATCATGTTGAGATAAAATCAAATTCTCTGACCAGCACTTTGTTCTCTGATAGAGTATAAAAAATGCCACAGGACACCTCTTCAGGGTTGTCAGGGAGACGCCCTGGAGCAGGGCACTCTCTGTATCTGGAGGCTGTTGAGTCCTGCAAAACACGGGTTGTACATTTTGCTGTTTGGAAAGTATGGGGTATTGCCATGAGCTTCAGTCCTGAAAGCCTTCCAAAGCTTCCTAAATTATTATAATGATTGTTTTATTAGGCTCGTTCATTATCTACCTTAAACGTGAATTCCTTGCAGGTCATAAATGTCAGGACAACCCTCAGAACAGGAAGGAATGAGAACCTAGGAATGGGTGACCAGGGAGCTATAGTAAAATTTCCTAATAGTCAGATCCTGGAACTTTTGAAGTGTAGGGTGACTTAGGGGACTACTGTCAGTAATAGCTGAAGTAGATGAACTAGTCTGTTCCTGGGTGTCTAGGGAACCATAGTGCAATGGATTTTATGTGTGCATACTGTCTTCACAGTGATTTATGGCATTGGCCACACAGAGAATTTATTGAAGGCATTTGTCAGGGATTTCAGAGCAGATTGTTATGCTTACATGAAGAGTTTCCTCCAGTGCTTATTTCTGTATGTTCGTGGAAACATCTGTACATAGAACTGGACATTTCTAAAGCACTTTTGGGGGACTTGTTTGATGAATTATTTACAACTGGAGAACAGAGGGTGAATGGAGCTCCCAAAATCTCTTACTAGGGAATTATGACCATTTATTTTGTTGTTCTGTGTCTCAGCATTTGGAACATCTTTTCAGCTGGACATTTTGCAAAGTGAATTATTCTACAAAACATAAATGGCACAATTAAAAAATATGTCTGAATACATTAGTATGGAAAAGTTGTGACTTTCTGTTGGTATGGAGCTCCGTTTTGTATAAGACACCATTTCTCAGACATTTGCATTTGGTTCTGATTGAGCAGGAGGGGAGAACCTATCAGGAATGTCAGTTAACTGAAGCTGAGAAAGTTATTATCTCAAGGTACATTGGTATCACTCAGAATTTAGAACCTGTGTAATTGGAAGCACCTTATACTCAATCTAGGAGTAAGTTACAGTCAGGAAATAGCCAAATGCCCACCTGAAGAGTTTGTGATGATGATAAAGCTATGAAACAAGGATTTAGAAATAGAAAAATTAGTAAGACAACTGCAAAGAAAGATGCAAAAAGGAGTAATGAGTATCAGTCAATTCTTACTGGATATGAGCATGGGGCGCTATCCTGAGTGCCAGAATGGCACAGGATAGTAGACAGTAATCCCACTTCTTTGACAATTCTAATCCTTGTTGTCACATTCTATAAAGATTAAGACAATATCTCATGCTAGAGGGAGAATGGTAGACCACTTTATTATTCAAACTGAAAGATAAATTGAGAAGCATATGTAATATTAATTCATGGCTTTCTCTCATCACCTTCACAATTCCTTCAACATACTGCTTGATTGAAATCTTAGGTGATGTAATTCTAGAGAGGTCATTTTCAGGCAACAAATAATATAATCATTGACAATCCAAGATAAAAGGGATTTCATAATCCTGTCTCTGGACACTTTCAGGCAGAGTTAAAATGAATCCTGCTGAAAGAATAAAAAATATTTCACTTATGTTTGTGTTTGTTGAGTTGTGCTTGTTGAGTGCTTAACAGTATATAACAAGTGTTTATTCATATAGCACAGTGATTGAGTATGTATTTTTGATATAGTCAAATCTGGCTGCTCTGTTAAGTACCAAAGTCCCTAGAAGGAGAAAAAAAAGAAACCAACATACTTAGCTCATGTTCAAGTCTAGTATTTTTTTTCTATACAAAGATTTTTATAGGTCTCTGAAAAACCCAGGAAAATATAGTATGAAAGCTCTGTTGATGAGAACACACAGGATAGGGAGGTTCTATTTCTATCTGCAATATCTTTGAAATAAACTAGTGTGAGCATGCATGAATCTTGGAATGGTAGCAATACATGTATTGAAAAAGAGCAGCGAAAGAGTCATGGTCATCATTAAGGTTCTTCAGTGCTATTTTGAAACTTCACCTCTGAGTACATGGTGCAAGTCACTTCTTTATTACTTAGACGAGTGTGGTCGTGAGACTGGTTTTGGCCAATGTCATAGAAGCAGAAGCGTTACGTGCCATTGGTGAGCAGAAACCATTAAGTAAGAACATACTTTGTCGTATTTTCTTCCTCTTCTAAGTTGATTTTAGAAGCTTATATCAAGCTGTAGCCTCTGTGAGCCTGGGTACCTTATGACTGGAAGATCCTCCCAATTCTGGGCTGTGTGAAACTATTCTAGACAGACAGCATAATGGGAAGAAATCTTCATGGAGATTTTTTGATTGTTTGTTTTTGGAGCATAACTTCTTTTCTATCTTGATTTATAAAAGCAGTTTCCAGAAAAGATCAATTATTAAAGACAATTAAAACCAGAATGAGGCCAATGACATTGACTTGGGTGCACTTAGGGAACAGATTTCAGAGGCAGGACTGTTCATGGAGAAGAGACAGCATGCAGGAATTAGGCGAGGATCTTAGAGCCCAAGTCTAAGAAGCTAACGGTTTGAAATCATATTCCATTTCTAGAAAGTAGTATGAATGATTCAGTTGACAGGCTAAGCAGATGACCAGGACACACAGAGGTAGTGTTAAATCAGGGTAGTGATCTCTCTTGAGTCATGCAGGGATTTGGATGTAAGTAGTAAACTCCTGTCTCTGTCAGTTTCTCATTACTGAGATGCAATACACAACACTTGCAACTCAAAGAAAG
This sequence comes from Hydrochoerus hydrochaeris, assembly GCA_004027455.1. Taxonomy (NCBI): domain Eukaryota; kingdom Metazoa; phylum Chordata; class Mammalia; order Rodentia; family Hydrochaeridae; genus Hydrochoerus; species Hydrochoerus hydrochaeris. Next base: position 142,951 of record PVLA01005087.1, on the reverse strand, counting down.
AGAAATTTATTTTGGATCTTTGCTTTTAGAAGATTCAGTCTGTAGCTGGCTCACTTCAAGGTAGAATGGGTACAGTAAAAGTGTCAGGCAGAAGAAAGCCACTCACATCATGGCAGCCAGGAAGCAGAGGGCAAAGGGAGAAGTCAAGGAGTGAGCTATATCCTTTCAGGTCACACCTCCCGCAGCTTGGCTTAAACTACACTTCACCTCCTAACAGCACTGCTGGCTCTCAGCGAATGAATCCACTGATGAGTATAGAATCCTTATGATCTAATCACCTTCCAAAAGCTCTGCTGTGATGGTTTGTGTCTGGACATCCCCACAAACCCTCAAGCAGCCATGGGGGTTGGGCATTTCAGAGGCAGCTGAATCTATAGTTCATAATTGATTCATATCCTATGCTGGAATTAAGGTTGTGAGTGCTTCACCAGCCTGAGGACAGGTGTCCTGCATATGATATAAGGGCAAGAAAGAAGCTTGTTTTGCTCTCTCCATTGCTTGCTACGTTTGCTGTCTTTCACAGCTGTGAACAGTTGTCCCTCTGTCATGTGCCACTCTGCCTTGTAGCCAGCTGACTGAAACCTCTACAAACCGTGAGCTTATTAAACCTTTCCCCCTTTAATTTTGGACATAGGGCATTTTGTCTCAGCAATGAGAGAAAAGTACACAAGACACCTACCTGTGAGCACATGAGCATTTTAGGGGACATCTTGGCTCTAAACCACAGCAACTCTAAATGCAGGAAAACAGCCAGTTACTTTTTCACATAGCATTGCTGCTGATGAGTAGGTTTGCGGGCTTCCCTAAGCTTGTGACTAGTAGGTCATCATAGTGACCAGTTGGTTACTATCAGAGAATTTAGTACCTGAAACAAAGAAAAGGAAGTTAGCAAGAGAGTCTCTCACATAGTGTAAGATTTTTAAAAATGCGACACTTCTGCTACACTGATTTTAACTCTATTTTCCAAACAATAACTGTTTAAGGAATGTCACTATTTTTTCAAAAAAGCTAGTAACCATCTTCCTTGTCTTTTTATGTAACATGTACAAAGGACCCACTCCTGATTTTTAACAAACTGTGGAATCTAACATATATTTTTATTTGACAGTCCCTACTTATTAAATGTGATTGTCCTGTGAGTTTAGTCATCTATATTTTTTAGCTCACTGTGACTCACAATGTAATATCTCCTGGGTAGATCTAAACTTTAAAACCAGACTACCATGTGAAAAACTGCATGCAGTTTTCCAGGTGCGTTCATGCTACCCTTACCGACCTGAACACAGCTCAATTAGAAAAAATTCATATAACTTGTCATTATTAAACAATATTTGCAATTTCCTAGAATTTGTCTGTTTTTTAAATCTCTATTTTCTCCTGGTTGCATACTTCAAATGAACATATTAAGATATAGCAGGTTTTATAAAATTATAAAAAATATATATTTTAAATAGAAGCATTTAAAATTACTACGACTTTAATTTCCTTGTTTGGTGAACTATTAATTTAACAAAAAAGGAAAATGAAAACCTAAATGAGTTTTGGGTCATATATTTTTTTCTGAAGAATTGATTTCTCTTTGGGATCTAGAGTTTGATGTAATGATAGATGTTGAAATGTGGAATGGGAAAATAGAATGGACATTAAGCATCCTTTTGGTTATGTGAATTATCCCTATTGTGTTTTTAAAATTTAATATGGAAAGGAACTGTAGATGGACTCTGCTCATATACCTGTACACAGTAGGGTGATTGTGTTTCATGCATCCTGAAGCTCAACAGATTGGATGCAATAGAGTTTTGAAGAATCATGGAAAAGTGTACAATGCAGTCCAGATTCTCTTACTCTTTTATTCTGGCTTATTTATAAATGTTGGTTTTCATTGTGCCTATTTAAAATTCCCTGCAAAATTGATGGTTGTTTCCATACTTCATAGTTCCCTGAAGTGGATGAGTAATTGTGCCAGGGCTCATGCACATTCTGTCTGTATCAGCTGGATAACTGAGTTTGGGCACTCTTCCTATATGTACTATCAAGTACCCTCCATGAGAGAGAAACTGAACTAATCCTACTGGCACAGAATACTCACTTCTTCAGAGATTATCACACTGCTGACTCTATGCTGAAATACTACTCATGGACTTATTCAATGAGTCATATAGTTTGTATTTTTAAAATTCACTTCATGTTCCTCTGTATTTTAGATATATGCATTGAAATATATAATTTCCTCTAAATACTGTTTTGATGCATTTTATAAATTTGATATGTTGTTTTTATTGTTGAAGAAGCCAAAACATTTACAGTTTTCTAGCAGAAATTTTTCTTTGATTTGTTGATTATTTAAAGTGGAAGAGTCCAGTAAAATATAATGTTGCTACGCATGCTAACCACATTGTGATTTAAAAGTTTAAAGTCTGAGTCAATAAATGTGTTTGTTCCTGGTTGTGTGCCCTACAGTATCCAGTGCTGCTGCATTAGATCATGAACGTAGCCTTTTTTCTGGTTCTTGTTTTTTTTATGTCCTTAACCATAATCTTCCTGTTGTTAACTTCTCTGGCTCAGATATTCTCAGGTATCCAGATAATACATTTCCAGAATGTTTAAATTTCTTTTTATGCTTTAAAATATATGTTAAAAGATGTTAAAGTTTGTTGTTTCACCAGCCTCATTAATTTATTTCTTCTCACAATAAAATGCATCGGTGACATTCTTGGCCCAATCATAAAACTTCCTGAAAGCTTCCTCCAGTTCAATATTGTAAATTTGGCATCTCACCAGCAAGGTATATTTCTGATGAGCGAAAAGTATTGGTCTTCAAAAATACACTTCTCTGTCTCTCTGTCTCTCTCTCTCTCTCTCTCTCTCTCTCTCTCTCTCTCACACACACACACACACACACTAACTTGCTCAGTCTAGGCCACATCAAATAACTTATAATAATGACTGGAAAATTGTGCTCTCCATTTACTCAAGCCTGCTGGATGTCCTATTGCCAGGGAAGTTATGCTTATCAGAGACCAGTAGTGTTGATGTGACCATGGGGATTCATGAGGAAACTTTATTCATAAATATTTATGATTTATTTTTTCTGAAAATGACATTTGGGAAATTAGACTGGCATGAACCAGTTACTATTTTGTGCCAAGGTATCAACGCTGTGACTTTAAGGAGAGAAATAGATAAAAATAAAATCACAGGAGAATAAAGAAACTGTGTTCTTGCTTTTCTGCAAAATGCGATTACTACAGTAACTACTGCATTTGAAAACTCTTTTTTATAAACCTTAAACTTTCTTCCAGCTTTTAGAAGGGTCAGTCTTTTAGCTGTCTATTACTTCAGAATTTCTTAAATATCCACAGATATTTAATACTGTCAGTCTTTCACAATGCGAATGTAAAATCGTAAAATCTTAAAAATCAGCAACAGGTTATTTTCCAGTATTTACTGATATTTTTACTGTAAGAAAATTTATTTCCAGGATGCAATACATTTATTATGTGAATGAGAATGATTTATGAGAGAGAGAGAAAGATTCACTGCAAAAATGATATAAAAGTATAATCTGAGCAGAATCAGGATTGTTGGATTGCCCCTTTAAACTGTAGGACTGCAATTGATCTCTGTATGGTTTCTGGTATTTATTCTTTTGCAAGGAGAAAGAGCCAAGATCATTGGCTGAACTGTGGAGCTGTCACATCTCAGTACTGAAAAGATACCGTGCAAGTGAATTTGAACAGTCTTTGACTTTCTATTCCTTATTGCCAAGAGCGTTGAGTACGGTGAACTAAGTAAACGCTTTATTTAGGACTGAGATACAGATTCCTCCCGTCTGACAGCGTTTCAGCCTCCCGAGTGAGGAAGCAGCAGAAACAGAAGCATCAGTAGCGGCAGTAACAGCAGCATCCCTGCCGAAGTCCAATAGAAGAGACCTGATCTCTAGTGCATTGTGGAAGTCCGTCTGGGATCGAGTACTGTCCAGGGTCCTGAAACATGAACCAAACTGCCAGCGTGTCCCATCACATCAAGTGTCAGCCCTCAAAAACAATCAAGGTAGGACCAGGTTATCGCCTCTCCCCTCTGCTTCTGCACCTGTACTTTCGGTCATCTGCCTCATAGGTGGGTGTTGGTATGGCAGGGCAGCGATGGTGGAAATACTTAGTTGGCTAGATTTTGGATTGAAGGTTGGATCTCAGTGTGTCATTCTGTTTGCAATGTGTAAGTGGACTGGAGAGCTTAGTTCCCTGAACAAATCTTCTATCCTGATGACTTCAGATTTTTTTGACTGAGAAGCTATCAGTGGTAAATTTCAGAGATACACTTTAGTGAGTTCCTAGAAGTTTCTAGTTTATACCAATTTTCTAAATGGAACTGGTGAGGAATTTGAAAACTTACTTAAAACAGATAACATTAAATTGACAAATTTGGCACTATATTATGGTCATACAGATTTTGTATGTATTATCTTTTAAAAAAAGTACATCCTTCATTGTTAGCATTGAACTGGTGGTTATATTACAGTGACTTTGATGAGAGTATAAAAGACTATTGAGAGTGTAAAGACATGTTCTGAAGTCTACTACCATATAACTCAAATTAGGGAAGTGATTGCAGATACTTCTTGATATCAATAATTGTTCTAAATCTGAGGATTTCTGATAGCACATGGTTAAAAGTAAAGTAATAAGCTCAGAACTTCATTTCTTCTAATTTTAATTAACATGTCAACTGTTTGTTTTTATTTGCTATACTCTGGATTACCCAGAGGCTTATAAATGACTCTGTGCCCAATCAGAAATTTGTTCCATATTGTCATCTATCTGAACTGTGTATGTGGGAGAGATATTTTTTAACATCTTGAGTCAAAGTGATGGGTTCCTCTGAAACATTTTTATGAAGGAAATTGATAAAGTGATTATCTGGTGGGTCATCTTTAGTTATTGCCAACTCTCATTCACATACAAGTGCACACTTTTCACTAAGATGCAAGAATTCATAAAGCTTGACTTTTTATGATTTACATCACTTTTTGGTTTATGTCTCTGGCTTTTGACAACATTGCATAGGCTGTAATTACAAAATGGATATAGTTTTCAGTAATATCTCTTTCTTATGAACTTTCCTACCCTTTGTCAGAATCTTTCAATGATAAATAGACCATAAACTGTACATTTTACTCCATTTATCAGCAGTTATTTTTAAAAGCAATGAGGTAGCCAAGATATATCCAAGGATACCTAATTAGATTCTCATCATATATAAACACAGAGAGTTAACTTAAATCATGTGGATCCTAGATTCAGATAATTTATACCATCTTTAATGGCCAAAGTAGAATCTATTTCAGCTTTATATTTTTGTACTGTGTCCAAGTTTAGAAATAAAATGTTGAGCGTTAGAATTTAAATTGTTCTCTGCATGTAAGATTCTCACATACATCAATTATATAAATACACCGCCACTAGGGCAATGCCAAAAAAGTAAATACATGATATTCCACATTGTGATATATAAACTCTAGTTGAAAATATGTATTGTAGCCTCAAGTGGGATTAAACTACAAACTGTCTATCTAACTTTGTCTAGAAAACAATAAAATGACCATTGGCTTTCTGTTTAAGTGTTTGAGGTCACAGAAATCAAGCATTTTTATTTGCCATTTTCTTTATTGGGTAAGCACAAATGAATGCTGCTTTCTGTTACTTTAAATCACTTTCCTTATTAATACTCTGGCATTCACTGCTCTCAGACAAACTGTGGAGCAGAAAAAATGTTTCTAGTACAAGGGTTTTGCATCATCTTGCTGATCTTGCAGATGCTGGTTCTTATTCTAACTGCAGCCATTGAATTTAAATGAAAGGCATCATAAAAACTGGACAACCCACCACTTAGCAATGTATTATATTAATGGCTTAATGAAAGAATCTTGAATCAAAGCTCTGGGTGATTTGGTTAATTGTACAAGTTAAGTTATTTTGTGCACACCCCCATATTACTCTGGGGAGCAAAAGATGCTTGTGATGTTCATAAAGTATATATAGTTGCAAGCACAGAACTATTAAGGGAGTAATTACCTGAGTATTTTCCAATTTGCAACAGTAAAAAGGCATGAGTGGAAAAGCTCTCTTACTTCAAATTATGTGCTCAATTATGAAACATTTATGGCTTTTGGAATTTATACTAAAATTGGATATCTATATTTAGGTAATGCATTAGCCTATGAGCAAAATGCAATAACAACCTAAAGAAAAACCCTAGCATGAGAGATTTTTGGAAAGCTACAGTATACTGGAAATTAAAAAGACTGAATTTTTAGAATCTTAGTCTTGATCATGGTTGTTTAGTTTTAATTTCCCCCTCATTATTAAGGTTATTATTTGACAGTTTAAAATAAAACCACTTCCTGGAACTTGATTGGTTACAAGATAATGATAATTCACAGCAGGACTCTGAAAATATCCAAATATTTTAAAATTTGCATATTGTTCCACTTTAGAAATTCTAAAACCTCTAGGGGCTTTTACACTACAGCTCAATATAATAAACTCTAGGGATTTTTCTCCTCATTCACTATAGTAGATGCTGCTGTTACCTCTAGGTGGTATAACTCTTGCTAAACAGAATGCAGTAGGATAGAAATGGGCCAAAACTGCATGTCTAAAATTTTCTGTAATACCCAAAATTCTGTAGGAGAAAAAGCAAGGATGTTTGTGCATGTGTATAAGTGCATGCACACGTGTGTGTATGTGCTTCGTGTGAATTTTAAAAAGTGATGAGACCTGCAGTGGGTTAAATTCAGCAATTGCTGCCAGCCAAAGCTGTTTGTGGTCACGGTGGTGACGGAGCTGGAGAAGCAGGGATGGGTTAGAGTCATAATGGATTTAAAGTGGTCAACATTGTTTGGGTTGATTTACTTTTGTTTTGTCACTCTGGCCTTTCTCCAACTTATCCAGTCTCAAACATGATTTTTCTGATGTACTTCTGCAAGTATGTTCCTACACTCAAAACTGGCAAGAGAAAACAGAGAAAAAAATGCGTCAAATAAAGGTACCAACCCCTTCTCAGGTCACTTTTGCATGGAATGTTGAGTGCAATACACTCATAAAACCCTCTCCCATTCCAGAATTGTTAAAGAGTAAAGCTTTCCTTGAAATGATTAAAAATCTTACTGTCATGGTAGTACCACTGAAAGAAAAGTCATTCTCTTGCACTGTAAGATCTGTAATGGAAAGTTTGGCCATGTCAAATACAGATCTAATCTTGGCATTATTACAGACTTGATCTCTGGAATATTGTCCTACCTTGGGCAACACTTCTTTTTGTTTTTACTGTCTTTGATCCTCTGTGCTACCCTAATTAAACCTTCAAGCCAAATGTTTGACTTGCCTTTTTTTCTAGCAAATTTATAAATTTAGAACTTTTCCTCACAATGTGCAGAGTTTTAAAAATTATTTCAAATTTTAATGTATGTCTAGCAACCAGGTATGTCAAAAGAAAGTACAGATCCTTTATTTTTTATTGTTTTGAAATTAGAAGCTCTGAATGAATTATTTGGGGTTGATGATTCTTGGGAGAGGAATTGTATGTAATACATTTTACTATGAAAACCCCAAACTAGACTACAAAACATCTCTTTGCTTTCCCACATAGAGCTTTTATACCACTCTCCTTCCTTTTCTTTCCCTGTTTCCAGACTTGTCTGGCTTATTCTATTACTGCCCACTCTTCAAGGTTTCCAGTTGCACATAAGATACAGCCCAAGGTCTAAAAGGTCCAGGTTCTTTCTACATAGCCCTGATGGTGTAGTCATGAGTTTGTATGAACCATAATAAATGCTTCAGGATTTTCATCATCTTCAGAGAACATCTCAAGCTGGTAAACTTTTTCATGATAATTTTAACTGACTTTATGTAGCAATACTGATGAAGCTAATAAAGACTTTTTCTTCCTTTACTGCTTCTACTCCACAGACTTATCCAAACTGTGTTACAGGAAGTAGAAGATGAAATAAGTGGGTAAAGTGATCATACTGAATCTCATACCTTTGTGCAAACACTATGTGTCAATAAAAAAGTAAAATCAAACTTAAAAAGGAGGTGGGTAAGACAGTATGAAAATCTCAATACAAACACTTTGATTAAACCTGTAGGTTAGGAAGTGACTTCTGCCTTTAGCAAATTGGTATTTTGAAGTGAGGCTCTGATGAATTGCTTTGTTGAGATTGGGTAGGAATTTTAACACTCTTGTGTCACTGGGTGTTAATTCTATACCTATTACCTAATGAATGAATATCACAACTTTTTACATGATACTTGAGCATATATTGCTATTAAGTTTTCAAGAATATCTCATATCTACATATCCGTACAATTTATATATATGCAAGAAATATATAAGTAAAATTTCACCCTTTTCATATCATTATATTATACAAATGTAAGCTTCCCTCAAGTTCACTATGTTTTGAAATTCTAAGTGCAAAGATTATAACATTGTGCCATGCCTTAGAGATTTTCCTTGATACTAATCTCAATAACTGTAGGATATAGAAGAAAGAAGTCTTTTAAAAGTCTGATCTCAGAGCAGACTCATACATACACTAAAGACAGAGTAATTGTTCACAGTTCTGCAGTTACTGGTTACCGAGGATTTCAGTGAACTCAAAAGTTCTATCTGGCAAAGTACAGATGTTTTTGCAGCATTATGAAAATAGATTATTTTCCTAAATGCTGAATATGAGGAAATCAAAAGACAAGATTTACAATTATGGATAAGGTTATTCTGACTGTGACAACATTTCTCTGTCTCTTATAAACTGTCTACATTTTTTAATTACTCAAGCACAGCTTCCTCATATGCTTAAGGGCAATCACAGTCTGTCTTAAGCATAAAGACAATCACAAGTTAGAAACTGTGTTAATGACAAATTTATAGTCACTTAGAATTTACATTTATGACTTCATATTTAAACTTTAAATGATTAGAACAGTTTTATTTCAGAGGGCTATAAATACAACTGTTATCAAGAAGCATTAAAGATTAATTTTTCTTTTTAGCAAATAAACACAGCACTATAATTCACCAGCCTTTTATTTTTGCTTTTTTCCTTAACAAAATAGGTACTTTTTGACATTTATGATATTTGAGTGTAACCTTTATTTTGAATAAGTACACTGCTGTAGTGTGTTGTCGGGGTACATTTAAGGTTTTAAAAATGTATATTCCATCATTTTCTCTTTGGAAAAATAGTGTTAATATTTTCTAAAAGCTTTGCTTTGGTTGATTAGTGAAGGCATTGTTGACAATTAAATGTCACCAAAAAAACACCACACATCTGCAAAGGAAGCATGCAATTTATAAGGTAACATAGAGGCTCTCACAGTCTGGTCCCCTGGCAACTTGTTACAAATGCAATTCTTAGGTTCTCACCACACATTTAGAATCAGAAACTCTGGAGGTAGGATCCAGGGATCTGTTTTAATAAATCTTCTAGGTGATTATAATGCATAGTGAAGTTTCATAACAACTAAACTAATGGCCTAAAAAATATGATACATTTTTGATGTGGTCCATCTATAAGAGTTGTTCATGTTTGGGTATCACAGAAGTTTGAGCAACTTCAGTATGTTACTTAAATAGCAGAAGTACTGTGTGAACCAAGGCCTCATTAAGTTTATCTCTCTTTTATCATTCGTAAGGATTACTTCATATGAGGCTTTTCTCAGAGCAGAATTGAACTTAGACACACACACACACACACACACACAGGAACAGTTGGCAGGAATGTCACCGTCATCCTCCTTTTTTTCATGAAAATTCTTTGTCACTTAGCTTATGCCAACTTAGTAGCACATAAAGGACAGTAGTATACAGCAATCACAAGATTTATCATCATTAACAACAAATGTGTTTCATTAGCCAAACTTGATCTAACCTGGATAATAGGCAATGAAATAAAGGAATTTACCTTCTGCACAAGAATCTTTCTTTCAAATTTGTCACCATACTTAGATATTTTTGTTTATTTTGAAGTTACCATAAGGAGGAAAAAGTAAATGCACACAACTTGCCTACCTGCAAATAGAGCATAAGACAGGAAAGGGGGCATCACTAAGTGGAATTTTCAGGTCCCCATAGCACAGAGCATCCCTTGGCCTTATAGAAGACAATTCACGCTTTTAAGGCTTTCCTTTCCACTAACAGAAGGGCAATAAACATAAGTGATGCCCCCAAACAAAAATGCTATGTAAATGCTTTGTATTATCCTTTGTTCTAGTTGCAGTTTTTAAGGGATATGACATTTTTATAGAGGTGTACAGTGAAAATCAATTTTTATAATGCAAAACCTGAGAATTTTATTTGCAATTATTATTAACTGAAATGATGATGAAACTCATTTTGAAGTCCCCAGGGATCTGAAACATATCTTTTAATATTGTAGTAACATCTGCAAGATTTCATCACGGACTGTACCAAGAAGGTAGGGGGAAGAAGGAAATTGGATTCAAATGCTTTCTAAAGAGCTGATTATATAAGAAAAAACACAATTACTCATCCCAGTGCTGTGCCACCAAAATGTTGAATACAGTGGTGGGTTCGTGGAGTATACATGTGGTTTAACTGAGAAGTGTTGTCATAAGAAGGATAGTCTTCATTCTGTCTATGTGCTGTTTCCTCTGCCTTACCTTCCCTCCTACACAGTGATACTTTTAACAAATATCCACTCTTACACTCTTCATATTTAAGGAGATTTTCTCAGAAGAGTTCTCAGACCCACTTAGACAACTAGTCATCTATGTTCTTATCTAATTTCCTGTACCTCCGTAATAAAAATTGATCTTCTGAGTTATACCTGTATTTATTTTCATGCAACTCTCTTAAACAGTTCTTAATGATTTCTGTGAATGTTGCTGTCCTTACCTTTGCTCATCCGAAGACTTATGCCAAAGTCTAGCACATAGCAAGTACTCACTTAATAGCCCTTCAATCAAAGAACAAAAAAGACCTAAGCAAAACTAAACTTCTTACTTTGAAATATGTAAAGAACATTGCATAAAGGACAAATGATATCAGAACTTGTGACAAAATGTGTTTATTCTTCTTGAGGATGTGTGGCTTAATAAATAAAAAATAAGTTTTGCATTATAAGCATCTTTTTATATTACAGATGCATAAACTCTTGTATCTAAGTGGCAATTCATGCTCTGTGTTAGAGTTTGGGTAAGCATGGCAGACACAAATTGCTGCTGATTTTCATTCTTAGGGATTTTCAGGGGTAATATTGGCTCTGATACTTTAGTGAGGCTCTTTTCATTACAAACCTTAATTTCCAAGATGAATCTCTGCTGCCAACTTAAAAAAAAATCACTTTTCCCAACTCCAGTTTTAAGAATTTTACTCTAAGAAAAATGGACTCCACTTTGTTTTAACAGGAAGTAAAAAACATGAGAATACCTACTTTCATTAATGTATGAGCCCTTTACTGGAATAATATTTTGAGACAATAAAAGCATTAGGTCAAAAAATGCTAAACAGGCATTCTTGATCATATGAAGGCAGATATTGTACGGATTTTCCTTTGTACATATTCTCTGAAAGGAATAAAATAGAATTAAGATCAAGAGCCATCAACATTGGATGAGCAGTGAACATACAATGATATAAAGTTAATAATTATAAAGGGAAAGTAAGTGTTTCCCCATTCATCTTTTGAAAAGGAACTGCACTTTTATATATTTACATGTATATCTACATCAGCATTGTTGCAGTATTACATCTTAACTCTTCATATGGCTATGTTGGTTTATTTTCTCATCTCTCTGTTGCTTGTGTTTTAAAAGATCATAGACTTTTGACATCTGTGGTAAAATAAAGAACCTGTACCATTTTATTAATAGAGGTGCTACTTACTGAAAGCATTAAAAATGACATAAAAGTATAAATAAATTGGTTAAAAGAACAATAAAAAAGTGACAATTTCCACAAAATGAAAGGGTATTAACAGAATGCATCTATGGCCCATTAAATTCAGTACCCAAATATTATGACATAGGACCAAGGCTTCCTGTACCCTTCTACTTTGTTTTTCTCAAACTGGCTTCTGTCCTGGTAACTATACGAGTGCGTTAGGTCTATAGTTGCTCTGCAGACATGACATCTACTGATGCCCAGTAAACAAAAAAAAGTTTCTTCGTTTGAGATTTTTGAGTCTGTATATATTTCCCTCAGCATTTATTGTCTAAAACTAAGTGCCACTATAATGGTTAATACATTGTGTCAACTTAAAGAGTCTAAAACTTAACTAAATAATTCAACAGTTCTACATCTTCATATATAACAGACATGCCCTTACCACTCTTGGATGTTGTTCATTGTATCACTCTATAAAACTTAAACATTTAGGTGACTCAGTAGGGGCCCAGGGTCCTTGCCTTGTAAACATCCTGATCCTGTGCAAGAGGAGGACAAGACAATGCTGTAAGTGCTATACCCACCAGAGGGCAGATAGCCTATATACAATATAAGGGAGAAACAAAGCTTGTTCTCCCTTTTTTGCTTTTGTTACTTTTGCTGTCTTCTGCCATTTTAAAGTGTTGCCCTCGTGCCATGCCACCCTGCCTTAAAAGCCAACTGATTATAGCCTAAAACTCCCACAAACTGTGAGCTAAATAAACCTCTCTTTCCTTAATTTTGAGTGCTAGATATTTTGTCTCAGAAGCAACAAGAACAAAATAACCCAGAGTATGACTCCACTCCTGGTACCAAATTTTGTTTTAGCATTTTTTTTTTCTGAAACAAAATATCTGACACTCAAAGTTAAAGGAGGAAAGGGTTATTTAGCTTACAGTTCATGGGGGTGTTAGTCTGTAACCAGCTAGCTTTAAGGCAGGGTGGCATTGCACAGTGGCAACACTTTAAAAGGGCTGAAGACAGCAAAGGTAACAAGAGCAAAGAAGGGTGGAAAACAGGCTTCTTTTTCTCTTATATTGTATGCTCAGGTGGTGTAGTATTTACATTTCAGTGCCCTCCTCTTGCACAGGTTTAGGATATTTACAAAGTGAGGATACTGACCCTCTGATGCATCACTTAAACTTTTAAACGCTTTAAATTGACACAATGAACAACATCCTAGAGCCACAAGAGCATGTTTTTTTTTTTACTATATTAGGATTTAGAAGTCCTGAGTTACTCAGTTAAGCTTTTCAACTTTTTAAGTTGACACAATGTATCAACCATAGTAGCCACAATACTCCTTATCTAAGAGCTTGATGATACACATGGTTAAATGAACAAAGACAAAGAGGTAGTTACAGAAATGAATAAGGGATTTGGTTAGAAACAAGGAAGGAGACTGGGTGATTAAGAAGCAGATAACAAAAAATGTGCACTGCAGAAAAAAGATTTTGGAAATTGTCATATTATGAAGAACAGGCAATGCCACGGCTCACACACAGTTTCAGCAAAGATTCAGTAAGCTAGGATATGCCACTGTGTCTGACTGCTTCACAGCAGACACTTTTATTAGTTCTGAGTAAAAAGTCAGGGAGAGAGGAGACTTGTCTTTCTTTGATAGTAAATGATTCAGTATCTAATCGCTCTTGTGTTGTGTTTTATTTTCTTTTTCACATGTCCTTAGGCTCCTTTTTATTTAGGGAATATAAAGGAAAAAATAATTAGGATTAATCAAGGACTATCACAGTAACATAATCCCTGATACTTCTAGGGACATGGAGTCCTTAGTTAAGCTTTCAGAAACAGGTAAACACCAATGCCTCTAGGGTTACAAGGTAACAAACAGACAATGGCTTGATTAAACTGCTAATGGAAGTGAGCCTACCTCACTTCCCGTGCATTAGAACAAAGGTGTACCTTCTTCAAATGCCTCCTAGTGGCCTGTGTAATGAATTTGATACATCCCATCACATCTAAGTGTGGCAAGATACAAGGCATCACATCCAAGATGATTTTTGGAGGGCTTAAGTCTATTGGTTTGTGACTTCAGGCTGTATGAGGTCAATAAGTCCAATGGATTTCATTATCAGAAACTTAACACTGACAGACTTAGTTTTCTCTCTTAGTCCTCTTCCTTGACCTCTAATTTCAGATGTAGTACTTTCTTCGATGTTGTCTCTTAGACATCCAACAGATGTTGTAACCTTAATATATTAAATTCAAATCTTTTAATCTTTGCTGCTTCTTCATGTCTTAACTAACTTTATTTAATAATACCACATCATTTATGCACCTCAAACCTAAGGTTCATTTTCTATTGAATTCTATAATTTTCCTATTGCTATGCTAATTCAATAAATATTTGATTAATGTACTATAAATATACTATACTATATAAATATTGTACTATATAAATATTGTATAGTTCAGATACCAGAAACCATAAGAACAAAGCTTTGAAAAGCTTATGGTATAGTTTCTTTTCCCCTCTGCTTTGCCCAGGATGAAGGGGAAAGGTAAAGAAAAGTAGGTCGTCGTGAACCATGGAGTGTGGGGGAGTTTTATGCCAGAGGCACTCAGGATATGCTCAGATCAGAGAAGGGGCATTTTACTCCACCTGGTGGACGGATTTTGTTGTTTTTATTTTTAATTTTTAAGGACAGGTTCTCACTATGTAGTGCATGCTGGTCTTGAACTTATGTAGTCCAGGCTGGCCTCAAACTCATGCAATCCTCCTGTCTCAGTCTCCTGAATGCGGGGATTACAGACATGCATCACCATGGATAGCCTTGTGGATGGGTTTGACCTTTGTGCTATGTTTGAAGGACAGTAATATCAACTGTGGTGAATAATGGGGGGAGAAAAGGTTATTGGAGATGATGAAACATGTAAATATATCCAGAGAAGAGAAAACCTCAGCATTGTCATCATTGTTACGGTGAGTACGATTTCATCTTTATAACTGTTAATTGCCACCAACATGATCTATTTGTTTCTAGTACTTTTATGAGATAACTCTAATTCCTTTAGTGGTTTAGCAAGACAATAATCTTTTTTTTTACAATTTTTTTAGGTGAAGAGATTAATGTTTCCAAGATCGCCCAGCTCATATTTGAACCTAGAAAATTTCATTGCAAAATTCAAGCTGGCATGTCATGTCCTTGCCTCTGCTTTTAGGATTATTTCTATTCTCCCATCTCCTCATCAGCTCTAAGGAACCAGTTATTGCTACCAGGGTCTTCTAAATTGAAGTTTTCTGTATTCTCCCAAAAATATCTCAAGTGCCTATTTTGTGCCTGGGTATCAGTCTCGGTCGGTGTCAGTTCACAGGAACTGACCACCTCTCTGAGTGATGTCTTTTCTTTGCACTCCACTTCCGAGCCCCAGGAGCACGGCTTACTTTGAGCTTTACTGCATCTGCGATGTGCCATTATTTATGTACATTTATACATTTTCTCTTCTCCTTTCACCCTTTTCTCTATTCTTTTCATCTACTACGTATCAAGACCACAGCTGGACTGCAAGCTCCTTGAGGCTGAGATGGTCTCTCATTTATCTTTGTTTCTTTAGCATCTAGTGCTATAACTAACATGGAGCAATGGCTCAAAAAGGGTTTGCTGAATAATTGAAAGAATAAATGAAAGTATTTCACTATGGAGAATAGTATGCTCCTGCCGCAGCTTATTCTTCATAATATTATGTTCCATTTCACTTGATACATGACCACCTAGCTTTTATTCCAGAAAATGCCACTATGGGAAATTGAGTCAAATATTTTCTTGTTTTTTTCAAAGGACTTTCTTTCCATAGTGTGTGTGTGTGTGTTTCAAACAGCAAGAGATGAAAGTTGGATTTTTAAAATGTAAATACAGCTGCAGTAGGCTTATTGCTAAGATCTTTCATTAGTGTTTGGCTGAAAAGATTTTAAAGTGATTTCAAATAATATTACAAAGGTTTTTTTTTCAAGAAGGTGATTTTCCATATAAGAAAATGTCATCTGAGCACTTACCCTGTACCATAAACTCTCATTTGTACAAATTCACTTATGTTTTTAAACGCCTCCCTGCAAGGACAGTAATGGTAGCCAGCATGTTAAACGGCTGATACTGATCAAGCCCTATGCATCTAGCATGGATTCTAATATTTGATGTCAGATAGTAAATATTTTACCAAAAGTATTCAGGGTCTAATTTTCTTAGTAAGGACACAATAGAACCAAATCCACTACCAAGCCCTGCCTTGACCAGCACTAGGCCCTTGTTTCAAATCACATAGTAATATTGTTTAAGGGAATTATTCACCACCAGCCTGATTCTTTGAATATACAGGCATATTCTAGGCAATTGTTACGTGATGACTAATTTGTCTTCTTGAATTTTCCTATTTTCGCAGTCGTCACCCCCAATTAAACCTTATGGGTCACTAAAGGAGATGGTAAGATGAGGCCAACCTGGAAATATCAGAACTGGAAATGAAAACCTCAGCGAGGCAAGAGAAATGACACAGTACATCTGTGTGATGTTGCACTACAAGTTAATTTCAAAGGATAGCTTAGGCTCTGTGAGAGGCAGACTCCTCAGGAGCAAGGACAAGTTCACACAGATCTAGATGAAGAGTGAGTTTAAGTTGATTTGGATGAGTGGTTTCTTAATATTAGTCACCTAAGCTTTGAAATCTGTAATAATCTCTGTAGCCAGGGGTCAGAGTGAAAATGCTAACACCAGCAATCATGACAGACCTGTGTGCAATGTTCAAGTGTTTGCAAAACATTCTAGATTGTTTCTTATTGATTGTCATCTACCATAATGTGAAACATACATCCTTACTGTTGATAGGATCTGATAAAATGAGGGAAATATTGGACAGTGGAGTAAGAAAAATAGCTTGTGCAGAAGTAAAGATATACTTTATGAGTTTATAAATTGTAACATATTTTGGAAAGACAACTGCTGAAGGGGGTGGTCATCCTTTATGGACAAAATAATTGGAGTATTCAAAGTACTAGGCTGAAGTTTATCATTAGAAAAATAGGTCAGAAGAGCCAACTCATGTTATGGAGATCATGGGAGCACAATAAATAAAGGAGAGATATAAAGGCAGGAAATAATTGGATAAAGATTACAACAAATGTTACACTGTGGTACAGGTGTCCTCTTCCTGGCCACGATAGTTATAGAAGCCAGGTTCCTCTGGTGATACCATATGGAGGAAGTCATGGACCAACGTAGAAAACAGTAGAAGAGAAATCCATGCCTAATCCAGTTCCAACATGGGGACAGATCTGAGAAAGTGTCAAACAATTTTGTAAAATAGGCCAAGTATAAGATGTAAAAGGTAGTAAAGACAGTTCAGTCTTCATATTCAGAGGAGATGAGATATCGTGTGTCTGTCATAGCTTATATGCCTTTTGTTTCACTTGTTCTAAATGAGGAGTTACCTATCAACTTTGGCACCACTGACACATTTGACTAGATTATTCTTTATTCTGGAGCCATCACATCCATTGTAGGAGAACTAGCATTGTCCCTAATCTCCACAGGTCAGTAGCTTCCCCAGAATGTGTGGCCTAAAAGTCTCCAGACATTGCTATTTTCCCCTTGAGAGCAAAATTAGACAATGATGATCACTCTGCAAGTGAAAATTCTGGAATAAGGAGTGAGTGTGTGTCATTGGGGTCACTCAGCTGTTGAGAGCCACTGCCAGTCTATACTTAAGCCTTCCTGACACTAAGGATGATCATGCCAACCAAAAGACACTTAAAGAATTCACATTTTATCATTCAGAATTTAACAATAGATGAACTCAGAAAGATGAGAGACTGCCCCCAAATCTCATTGAAGATTTAGCACTTGAACCTCATTCTTAAAACTGCACATCTTGTCTCTCTTCTGCAAGTGGTTTTTATCATATGCTTCCACAAGCCCCAAGTCTTAGGGGTTCAAGGAGGCAAAGCAGTTGGATGTGAGACCCTCCTAGGTTTTCACACCATCCTTGGCCAGAACACCCCAGCTGTCACATCCCTAATGATGGAGATAATGTTTCTACTAAAGTGATATGAAATACAACTGTTTGCATTTTACCCTCATGCCTGCTGAAAGTTACAGAAAACAGAACCAGAATTAACCTGGGGAAGAGATCAATGACATTCCTTATATACTGGCACAAATTTGTTTTCAAAGATAAATGTTCACTGAGGCTTCAGAGTAGTATTGAGATTGCTAATCTGAAAGGTTCAATGACAAAGTGATAAACCCAAAAAGCTATTTCAGCTTCCTCTCTGGTTTCTTCTAGAAAAGTCATCCTCTTACCTCTATATTTTATTCTTACAAGGTATCCTAATTTACTCTGTCAGAGGTTTTTCATTGCAGAACTTTAACAAATCTAAATTTTCATTGCGATAACTTCTTGAAAAGGAGTTCTGTAATAATCTAGGAATTTCCAACTCTACCTTTTTTAATAATGTAGGAAATCATCTTAGTTCTGGAGAAACAGTAATATAATACTCACATCTCTTCTATTTGCCTGTCATGATATCTGAAATTCTATACTTTGAGATTGCATTTTTTTATATGAAAAGGTTGAGTTCTCTGGTTATTACTTTCTTAAAAGCAGATGAATGTGGAAATTTTCACATATGTATATTTTTTCAGCCAAAGAAAAACCATCTATTTCAAGACTCAATATTACATAGTTGGTAACAACGTAAGCTTTGAAATTGAACAGGCTCAATTCACATTCCAGCTTGTCACTTTTGGCAATAATATTTTAGATAAGGTTTCAAAAATCTTTCTAAACCAAAAAGATATTGAGTAATAAGCCTCTCTAAATTAGAGGCATAAGAAGTAAATGATATGATACATGGAAAGCATTTAAAAAATACTCAATTTTAAAAAGGCAGCTCTATGGCTAGAGAGTGTACTCATAGAGAGGCCAGTATGCACACATATGACTAATTAAAGAGATCATTGATAAAAGTAAATGCAACATTAGATGTCACCTTGGCAATTTCACAATCATTTCTGAGTTACTGCATAATAAATATCACAGTGAATAGATCAACAAAAATATAAAAACTACAGCAATGAAAAATGATATGAAATAGATTATAAAGTATTAAATAACTGATAATAATCAAATTCTTACTGTAATAAATCAATAGAATACATAAATTAGACATTTAAAATGTGGTTTCTTTTTCTTTATATTATAAACTCAGTATTTAATAGACTTGAAGGCTTTTAGTAGTATTTTTTTATGTTCATAATTATTTGCAGAGAACCAAAGAGTTTCATAGGAGTGAAATCACCATATGTCTTACAGAGAAACTTACAAAAGAAGTAAATTTCACTGAAACTTATACCAAATATTTGATACTTTTGAAATTAAAATAGTTTTTATAAAAACTACATGATTAATATATTTATGAGAGTAATGTTTTATAACAAATTACTTTATTATTTTCTTAGTCTAGATTTAGAGAATAATAACAAACATGAGCTTACTGCTTTTTATATTAGTTAACTCTAGAAATGTTCAAGAAAGTGCAGCACAGAATGACATACATAAATATTTGTATTGAATATTGAAGACATTTAGTTCTTATTATTATCTTAGTTCATTTTCTGCTTCTGCAACAGAATACCAAAAACTGGGTAGTTTAGAAAGAAAAGAGAGATACAGTCTTGGAGGTGGAGAAGTCCAGGAGAAACATGCCAGCAGCTGTGCTGTGTCTTCACTCAGTAGGAGGACAGATGAATACATGAGATACAGAGAGAGGGAATCAGGAAACTTGTCATTTTATTAGGAGTCCACTCTATCTTAAGGACATTCATGAGACCAGGGCCCTGATGCCCTAATCATTTTTTCAGTGTCTTCCGTGTCTCCACACTGTTCCCAAGGCAATGCAGCTCACTGTGAGTTTGAAAGGAGCATTCAGGTCAGCAGCTGCCACTCCCTGTGTCTCCCTGTTCTTACTGTTGCCGTGACTGCTTTCCATTAGTCAATGGGCCTTAGGACACTGTGTATAATATGTCCTCTCGGATGATGTGGTCTGTGATCTGGCTATTATTCCAAGACAGATTCTGTTCTGGGGACATAAATTGATGCCATCCATATCCCTCATTATGTAAGTCAATGTAGACCTGACATGCCTCAAGACAATGTGGGGTCAGAAGCACATTGCAATCCAGAAAGATGAGTGCATGGTTTACTTGCAGAAATTAGTGTCAAAACATTGTGTGGACCTGAAGAAATCATGTAGCTTTTTTCTTTTCCTCTTCTTGAATTTTCTTTAGTTCTGGATATGTGAAAAGCCCATGAAATCTGATTGAGATCTCAGATGGGATTATCTCCTCTTTATTATAAGAGACCTCTCAGTAAGCCATATTTTATTCTAAAAGCGTAAAAGCAATTTCAATTACATAATAATGGATAATATTCTGACGCAAAGTACTGCCATTTCTATATAAACATATTATAAAATCTTGATGTTAATAGTTGTTTTCTTACTTTACATGTCACTTAGTATATGACATTATACTACAATGTCAGGGACTTACCCTCTGCCATTTGTTCCTGGGGAAAGCACTTGGTCACCGTGGTCCATAAAGTGATACATTAGCACATGGAGAAAATACACTGGAGAGGATCCACTGGAGAGGATCTCATTTCTTGAAGCCCTCTTACAAACCTTCTCTCAAGGTGTAGGAAGCCAAGGAAAACATCTTTTAGCTTGCCCTGTCTGTGATAATCAGAAAAATAATGGAATGATAACAAGGCTAGATATGGAAACAAATGGAGTAGTTTATTTTCTAAAAATCATTCAGTTGCAACAGAATGAATATGTTAGGAATGATTGATATTTGTCAAGTTTTTAATTCTAAGAGCATGTTTGTTTTGACATTTCTACTTTAAAGAGTCTTTCAGAAACAAACAAAAAGTCCAATACTCATAAACCTGTTTGTTCTTTGTTTCAGGGTAGCACTGACTTTGTGTTTTTAAAATCTATAATTATTTTGTGCATTAAATTAGGCCAGTTAATATATCTTGGGCTTAACAAAAACACTTTCTACCAAAAAAAATTGTCTAAACTTTAGTTATTTTGGATATGTAATGATTTAGATGTGTCTATTAAAACAAAGTAGTTACAAAGAAAAGTAAATTCATTAACAGAATAGCACAAGTGTACTTTGAAGTGTTCATGAGAAAATTTTTCAAGTTTTTACTGTGTGGAAGATGTAGAAAACTGCATTATTCTTGTGTATTTAGATAACAGTTTTCTTTAAGTCTTTCTTTTCCTAGTGTAATCTCTGTAGCTTAATTTGTGTTACTTTCTGTATAAGAAAATAATAAAGATGCATATTTTTTAATAGACATCAGCCTTTCACTAATTTAGGGTGCCTATTCCTTTAATTAGTCCAAATTAGAGATAAGGTTTTTCTCCAAACAAAATGCATCTTTACATCAATTAAATGAGTTTTTGATGAAATGTTCTCTAACAGAGAGTAAGTAATTGAGATATAATTGTTTGTAGATGAAAAATAACTGCCACTTTCATGGCAAATGTGAGTTTAATGCAGATGATTTCCATGATTATGATGTGTTTTATGCTGCTTTTTATACCACTGTTTTGGAAGCATTCATAGTACCAGTTGAGGCAAAAGCATCTTAATGTTTCTTTTTAGTGCTTGGCAACAAATACAGTCTATAAAATATGTAGCAGTTAATATTAAAAGCTCATGCCAGATTGTAACATAAAGAGTTTATTCAATCTCTCCAAAGGCATCACTTTAAAGTTTCGTCTGAATGAGTCCTCATTTAGCTTTTGAGGTTCTTCCTGTGTTCAGCAGGTGAATGCTGATGAGGTCAGGAGACTTGTGTCACAGCCCTGCATCCCCATGTTGGCACAGGCCCCAAAACTTAACGAGCTGCCTCTCTCCTTTGAAGAGGACCACTACTTTCAAGTACCTTCAGTGCACATAGGGTTTGTTTAATGACCACAATACATGGAATGATTTTCCTTTTATAGCCATTTTGGTGAAGGGAAAACAGAGGAGAGTTGCTGAGCTTATGACAAATTCCTTTTTGGCCCCCTTGGTTTGCCAGGGGAGAATGATTTTGTACATCATGTTTGCATTTTTTTCAAAATTACTTTTGCTTAAGATTTGATGATTTCCCTACTTCTAGCAGGGTTTCTTTCTCATACATTCACTCACCCATCAATAATGATCAGCTTCCTTTTAAAAGTAAGGTGTTATAGTTTGTATCATCTTGAAGGAGACTCTAGCATATTTAAGAGACATAGGACCTAACAATTTTTGTTAGTGCAGAAGGCTGTTATGAAGAGAATAAGCACTTACTTTTCATTTTGACCAGACATCTACACTTAAAAACAACCTAGCACTGGACACCTTATTTAAATGCTTTGGAGCACAGTTTTCTCATAGAGAACTGGAAAAAAAAAGTAAATAGAAATTTCTACTACAGGATACAACAGGTGATTACATCAGTGCATATCTATGGAAAGAAGAGAAAGGGAGAAGAGCTCATTAAGAAGAAAGGGGAGGCAAATGGTATGAGCGGTTTGTGTGCCGGCCAGAAGTGAGAGATCTACCATCTCTGCATGAGACACAGACCAGGCTACAGAGAGGACTCTTCAGGAACTGAAAAGATGGGCTGCAAATCACCCAAACTTGTCACCATGGAGAACAGTGGAAATGAGTGTTCTAATGCAAAAAAAAATTTTTGATTATGAGCCAATAGAAATTTACCTTTATTAGAATAGAAAATTATCCTGTCCTGCTGGGTAACTTTTCTATTTAAACAAAAAAGTTTTATAATTTTAGAATAGTTTTGTATTTGTAACCAAGTTGTAAAGATATTACAAATTGCCAGATACCCCCATAGTTTTCCCAAATGATTAATCTCTTTGACCCTGTGTACATTTTTCACAACTAAGGGCCAACTTTGGTGTGCTCCTATTGACTGTATCCCACATATTACTTGATTTTACAGGTTTTTCTGTCATGATTCTGTCTGTACATTACATTAGTCTTTGTTTCTTGCACCTTCTCTGAGCAATGATTTTGTAGTTTGTTTGCTTTTAATAACTTTGAGAGTTTTGACAAGTGTGGGTCAGCTGTTTTCAGGGCTTTTTTTAAAGAATGTTTAGTTTTTCATGTTTGTAGTGCATAATGATTACATTCCTTGGGGAGACAGTATAGTTTCATAACACATTTTAATTCTTTTTTAAAATTCCCTTCCCTTTCCCTATCTCTTTTTTCTCTCCATCTCTTGATCCCCTTCCCATTTGCAAAGTCCAGCACTCCGTTTCCTGTTATCTAGCTTTTATTTTCCTCTTTATTTATATTTTGGGAATCTCATATAAAAGAAACTTCACGATATTTAAGCTTATGTATGTGACTTATTTCATTTACCGTTATGGTCCCATGGTGCTTTCATTTTCCCACAAATGACTCAAGTTTGTGCTATGGCAGAGGACCGTAGTGTGTAAATACTACATTTTCTTTATCCATTCATCTGTTTATAGACATATAGGCCACTTCCATGACTTAGCTGATATCAATTGCATTTCTATAACCGTGGGTATCTGTGTATCACTGTAATATGTCTAACTTTTTTGGGAAGGTAGCTAGAAAGAGAATAGCTGGGTCAAATGTAATTTCTAGTTTTAGGTTATTTTTTTCAAGTTTTTATTGTTTGATTTCATTAGTAGATGTATGTAGTACGAAATGTTTATATTCCTTATGGGAAGTTGGTACATGTACTTAACATATCCTAATTCATCTTTTCATCCTCTTTTCCTTCCTTCCCTTCCTCTCTATGCATCCTGTGGTCCCCTTCCTTTTATTTTTTTGTTCACGTTTGCAGTGCATAATGTTTCCATTCCTTGCGTGGTGCCACTGCATGTACATAATGCATTCCAAGTCTGCTTCATTCACTCCTTATTTCTTCTTTCTCTCCCTCTCTTTAATCTCTTGATGCCTTCTCTTTTGAGAACAATCTATCTTCCTCATTCCCATTACTTATCTTTTATTTTTCACTTTATTTTAACTCTGGGTTTCTCATGTAAGAGAAACCCTGTGATATTTAAGCTTGTTTGTCTGATTCATTTCACTTAAAATTAGTTTTATGGTACATTCATTTATTCACAAATGACTCAAGTTTATCTTTCTTTATGACAGATTAGTGCTCCATTGTGTGAAAAATAACACATTTTTTGCCCATTCATCTATTGGTGGATATATTGGTTGCTTCCAATATTTAGCTATTATGAATTGTGGTGCTATAAATATGGGTATGCATGTATCTCTGTAATAGGATATCTTTAAATCTTTCAAGAAATATTTAGAGGAGGCATTGCTGATCAAATGCAATTTCTAGTTTTAGGTTTTTGAGGAATCTCCATGCTGATTTCCATAGGGGTTGTACTAGTTTCATTCCCACCAACAGTGTAGAATGGTTCCTTTCTCCTGCAGCCTTGGCATTTCTGTTTTTAGTTGATTTCTTGATGATAACCATTCTTTCTGCAGTGTGAAGGAATTTGTATATTGTTGTATTTTGCATTTCTCTAATGACCAGAGATGTTCAACTTTTTTTATGTATTTATTGATCATTTGTATTTCTTATGGGAACTGTGTATGCATTTCACTTGCCCATTTTTTTGATTGAGTCTTTTATGTTGTGGGGAAGATGTCTAAATTTTTTGACTTCTGTATATATTTCAGATACGACTCCTTTGTCTCAAGAAGAGCAGGAAATTTTCTTCCTATTCTGTGGATTGCTCTTTAATCTGTTGTTGTTTTCTTTTGCTGGGCAAAAGTTTTTTTTTTTTTAACTCAATATGATCCCATTTGTTGATTCTTGGTGCTATTTCTTGTGCCAACAGGGTTCTGCTCAAAAGGTCTTTGTCTGCACCTATGACTTCAAGAGTTTTAACTATTTTATTCTCTAGCAGATTAGGTATTTCCATTACAACACTAACATCTTTGACTCATTTTAGTTTAGATAAATGTGGGTCTAGAGTAAATTTTCTGGATGTGGATAGCTAGTTTTCACAGCATCATTTATTCAGGAGGCTACTTTTTTATTTTTATTTTTATTTTCCTTTTTTTCCTGCAGTACTGGGGATCGAACTCACGACCTCAGGCTTGCAGGCAGGCGCTTATGCCACTGAGCTAAATCCTCAGCTACTTTTTTATTTTAAAAAGAAAGAAGTCTGAAAAGAAAAACCAAAAAGCAAAAGAGGCAAACAACAATAACAATAAGCCCAAAACAATAACAATATAGGTTTTCAAAACATAATGAAAGAAATTTAACAGTGGTTATTATATTGCATATTGTACTCTTTTTTTCAAAGAAAGAAAAGAAAATTAAAGAAAATAGAAAATCAGAAAAAAGGTAGAACAATACTGAATTTAAAAAATTATCATAAAATCACTAGTTGATACATTACCTATTGTCATCTTAAAAACAGTTGCAAAGTCACAAAATCAAAGCATAAAAAGTGGCTAGACACTCAAACATTGACAGTGCAAATCTTGTTCAGTGGTGCAACAGATACTCAGTAATATAATCATCTATCTTACACACTATACATACTGTTACACCGTTTAGAGCACTTTCCTTCCTTTTCACTTTCACAATATCTATACTTTTTGGATTCCATTATTCTGTCAGTTTTTATTATTTTTTACACTAGAGAGACAATGTGATATTTACTAATGTGAGTCTTGTTTATTTCACTAATGAAGATATTCTCAAGTTGCCTCCATTTATATATAAAGGCCTCAAGATCATCCTTTTTTGGCTAAGTAATATTCCATTGTATAAAAATACCACATCTTTTTTATCCACTCTGCGGTTTATGGGCATTTTGGTTGTTTGCAAGACTTAGCTATCACAAATTGCTATGAATATGGGTCCACATATATCTCTGTGACATGATGTTTTCAATTTTTCTGAGAAAATACCCAGGAGAGGAATAGCTGGATTGAATGGAACCTCCAATCCTAGTTTTTTGAGGAATCTCCCTACTGATTTCCACAGTGGTTGCACCAGTCTGCACTCCCACCAACAGTGGAGCAGTGTTCCTTTTTCCTGCATCCTCGCCAACATTGGTTATCAGTTGTTTTCTTGAGGACAGCCATTCTTTCCGAGGTGAGATGAAATCTCGATGCTGTTTTAATTTGCATTTCTCTAATGACCAGTGATGGTGAACATTTCTTTATGTATTTATTTGCCATTTGTATATCTTCATCCGAGAACTGTATGTTCATCTCTGATGCCCATTTTTGGAGAGGGTCTTTGAATTTGGAAGGTTTGATGTTTTTCAGTTCTTTTTATGTTCTGGATATAAGTCCTTTGTCTGAGGGGTGACTGGCTAAAATTCTTTCCCACTCTGTAGATTTTCTTTTCACTCTGTTGGTGATTTCTTCTGAAGTGCAGAGACGTTTTAGTAATATGAGATCCCAGTTGTTGATTCTTTGAAGTATTTCCTGTGCGGTTTGCATTTTATTCATAAATTCTCAGCCTATCCCTATGTCTCCAAGATTTCTACCTATCCTGTCCTAAGGAGCCTATTTTTCCTCTTTTTGGCTCCTGTGTCAAAATCAAATCACTGAATGTGCTTGGGATTGTTTCTGCACTTTCCATTCTGTTCTGTTGATCTACAGTCTTCTTTTGTGTCAGAACCATAGTGTTTTTAATAACTTTGTAATATAACTTCACATCTGGAATTGTGATTCCTTCCACTTTGTTCTTGTTATCTAGGATTGTTTTTGCTATTTTAGGCCTCTTCTGGTTCCATATGAATTTTAGGATTGTTTTTTCCCAGTTATTTGAAGAATGCTGCTGGTATTTTGATTGAGATTACATTAAATACATCTATCAGTTTTGGAATTATGACCATTTTGACTATACTGGTTCTGCCTACCCAGGCGCATAGACAGCTATTTTGTAGGTATCCTTTAAGTTACATCAATGAGATGTTCCTGTAGTTACAGATGTTGGGGAGGAAACCCTTGGGAGTGACTTGATACTCCATTCATATTATAAGAGGGATAAGAGCTGTCAAAATGACATCACTGATGATATTCACTTTGCTCACCTGGCTAAGATAGTGTCTTACATTTCTCCACTGTAAAAATGCTTTTTTGCTCCTACTTCCTATACCACAGCATTGTTAGCAAGTCACTAGGCGTAGTCTGTGCTTTCCTGGTAAGAAGTTATTTTGCTTTTCCCTGAGGGAGGAAGGTGATTACATGAATTGCTTGAAATTATTTTATTGAGATATTTGTCTCTTCTCCACTCCCCCACTTACTTATCTATGTAATCACCTATTTCCACTACTATAATTCTGTTGCTAGCAATTTTTTTTAACTTTAAACTTCAGGTTATGTTCACATATCATTTTATTTATTTTGTTACTCATCTTGCCTTAATTTGGGACATTGGAACTCTTTTCAGATGAATTCCTGTCCCCCTTTGACACATCTTTATCATTTCTGTTTATCTTTTTGAGCATTTTACTATTTCACGCACCATTACATGCTCCAGATTTACTGTGCATATTTCCTGCTCTGGTTCTAGAAAGAAACCATTACCTCAAGGTCCCTGGTTCCTTTACTGGAGAGAGTGTTTTTTGAAACTGAACTCTGAATGTTGGGTGTGGTGGTTACTGCAGGAATATCAGTGCTCTTGGGCTCTTTTCCATAGACACAGAAAAAAATATCTATACCTACTAACCCGTGAATATACACACATCTATAAATAATTTTATGTCTGTTCATCTGGCCAGTATATGACACATTCAGATGTTCCTATCGTAGTACTCTAACACATGGGCCATTCTAGCTTCCTTCCGCCTTTGCTTATCTGTGACCTCCCATTCACAATGGGAAATTTGGCTGTAACCCCTTGGTGGTCAGTTTAGTTGTTAATCCAATCAATCAGCACTATCTACATACACATTGTTTTGCAGTATTGTTGCCTTATATGCCTTTGAGGAACAACTATAATACAGGGCTTGCAGAAAGTTCTGTTTGTATCTAGTCTTACATTTTTCAGTTATACCCAACATTTCTTTAACTCATTTCTTCATGAAATTATTTTATATATTTATCATGCCTAGCTTTTCTGCTTTATTACTATTATTATTACCACTTTCTATACTATAAATAGCTCAGCCTCTTGAGAAAATGACTGTTGTCACACTAATATCTAGATCACAAAGGTCTCCAATAAGCCAAAGGAATACCACCAAATATCAGCACATCTGAATGGCCACCTTCCTCTCAGACCTTATTTTCAACCCATGACCTGGACTTGTCAATTTGGATGCATAAATATATTCTAAAGTAGATTTCCCAATAATTGGGAGGAAAGATTTAGTATTCTTAGTATGATTGGAGCTGGAGATGTTACTCAGTGGTAGAGTACTTGCTTAGCATGCAGAAAACCATAAGTTCAGTCCCCAGCACCAAAAAGTGTGTGTTTGGGGGGTAGGTGACTTCCTGCAGTAAAATCCTCCCATGAATTTTTGTAGACCTGACAAACAAAAATCTTTCTGAGAATAGCCAAGAAACGTATCAAAGCATTTTATAAAGACACACTGATAGAAACAATATAATTTTGACAATATGCACTTTATAAATATAAAATAATAGCAAACTACACATGTATCTATATATGAGATTCATTCATGTATGTACATATACAAGTGTATGCATACATATGTGTGTGTGTACATATATAAATTTAAACATTTTCTAATGGCAGTATTTCAAATTGTCAGGAACAAAATGCACTGCATTGTAGGATCTGTGGTGCAAAATACGTACTAGCAATAGCCTCTGGTCTAGACTGCCTGATTTGTGTTTTAATTCTGCTGTTTTCTAGATATAGGATATAAGGTGGGTTGTTCAATTTCATCTCAGTTTTTTTTTCTGTGCTAAATGGAGAAAAAAAAACTTGCCTCAGAAAGTTATTGTGGGTGTTAAGTGAATTAACATAACTAAAGAGATTCCATTTAGAACCTGGCACCAGATGCCAGGCAACATGAACTTTCTCAATTATTATTATTTATAATATAACACTCACACAACTGTCTATCCATTTTGAAAAATAGCACTTCAGTACTCAGTTGTTGATTTCTTGTTATGGATTCATTTTGACTTTCTAATATTAATAGGTAATTTAAAACTCTGTAATAAAAATAATAAGTGGTAAAAGGCTCTCAGAAGACATCTTTTTAACACATTATCCACAACAATGATGGAAAACTGAATTGCTTAGCAGGTCAATATTTGCAGTAGATTGGGTAGAGCATGTGGAGAAGTCAAGACTCACAGCCCAGTTAAGAAAATAATTGATGCCAGGGTCTGTGAGGCATAGCCATGCAGCACTCTGGGAGGCTGAGGCACAAGGATTGGAAATTTGAGTTAGTGCAGGCAACTTAGTCATTTGGCGGGACTGTGTCTCAGTATAGAATAAAAATATTGCTGAGGCTATAGCTCAGCATAAAGGCTTTTGGTTCAATGTCCAGTATCAATCGATCAATCAATATATAAAAACTGCCTTTTAATACCACCTACTTAGTGCTATATAGGAAAAAAAATCAGTACATATTTTTAAAAATAATGGAAATTTGAATTTTTCTACTCAACTCTCTGCCTTCTGCATGATTAAGTTTTAAACATTGCAAGGGCCAAACAAAATATACGACTGTAGATTAGCATCAGTTTATATATCTGTTTGCTGTCAGAGGCTTGGAATCTCCTTTCTGCCAACTTGTAAATCTCCACCCTACCCTGCCCCGTGCTGCCTAGATCCTAAGAGCTCAATGCTTGCTTTTTATGGAATCAATTCAAATTTCATCCTGAGTCTCTCTGATTTTAATGGCTGCTTTCAATCGTTAATAATAGCTCTGTTTGCTAGACATTCATTTAAACACAGGACGCTCAAAGGGACTGATGTATACCCTCTGATTGTCACCATGGTCCTTCAGGTTGCTCTTCTCATTTTATAAATGGGAAAACTAAGATGTTTTGTTACTTTTCCAAGCTTCAAGGCTAGTAACTGGGATGGATGCCTCATGGACTAGGTCTGGCCTTCTGAGAGAATAGGAGGCCACAGCTGACAATGAAAGAGACTGATGTCTTTAGGGTACAACTTTGTCTTGGTATCACTCAGTTGGGGTGAGTGTCATGTCTTGTTTTGGAAAACTTTTGCTAGGTCCATGCTACTGGATGACTTTGTCAGTCTTACAATTACGATGCACAAAATAGACTCAAAAGACTCTTTCATTACAAATGGATAACTATCCAAATGTTCATTTGCGAACCACTTGTTTGGAACCCTGAATTCATTTTACTGAAAAAAATCACAAATATTGGTTATGTTTCCACTAAGGCACATCCACAAAAGACAACTAAAGCTTAACACATTTGAAATAATGTACATTTGCCTTAAAACTGTGCAGAAAATAAAACCCTTATAATTCTGCAATTAAATAGAAGAAAGAAGTGAAATCAAATGAGAACTTTAAATTGCACCTTGAATAATCATTTGAAAGAAAAGAAGATTTACCCAGAAAAGGATGTAGAACTTCAAGGGCAATGTTGTGGGATGCTCAGTGGATCTTCTGCATACTTGGAAAGCACCGAGATATTAATGGATTCGTGTCCTTGAAATACTAATTTCACTTCATTTCATTTCATGATTTCTGGATTTTTTAAAAAAACTTAACCTCTTTATAATTCATATTGTCTCTGGTGTCCGTTTTAAATCAAGGAGAAAGGCATGAAAGTTTGGAGAAGAAGATAATATGCAGCAGTTGAGAGATATCACAATAAAATAAAACTATGGATCACATCTGTGTTTCTACAAATGTTCAAAGAAGTGGAAAAAGCTAAGAAATATGAGCAGTGGAAAGTGAAAAGCATAGTCCTTGATTCCTCCCGAGGGATGAAAAATAATGCTAGTGACAGACCCTTTCTCAAAGAAACCCTAGAGGCTGTTACTAAATATTAGCCAGCTTTCAGTTGCTGGGACAACACATGATGTGCACAGCTTAGAGGAGAAAAGGTTTGTTTTCAGCTTGTGGTTTCAGATGGAAAGAGCCACAAGAGAAGAGGCCAAGGACAATAAATAACCTTCAAAGTCACATTCCCTCTGACATGTTTTACACAACTAGGTACTATTTCCTTACAAGTTTATTTAATTGAGAACTTATTAATGGATTCATTGGTTAATTCTCTCATGATCCAGTAACCTCTCAAAGCCCCACTTATGCAAACAGCTTTTTGGGGGGCATTTTTGATCCAAACCATAAGCTAATGTTTTATTTTGTCATCTCAGGGAATCTCAATTATCCTCTTTGGCAAAAGTCAGGTCAGTATAGGGCTCAGCTCCAAAATATAAAGTGTCACCAGAGACACTAAATGTCTAGAATTCTGGATATTTGTTAAACAACAGAGGCTCTTTTCTCAAACAAAAACACTTATATTTTAATGCCTAGGGTTTTTGTTTTGTTTTGTTTTGCTTTGTTTTGCCAATCATTTTGTTTAACTTTTAACTAGGAGGGTGAAAGATAACAGTCATAACCACAGGTATTTTATGATCATGAGCGTAGGGCAGGGTGAAAAGCCTCATGACCCTTCCAGTGTGTTTGGAAATAGCTAAAAGATTGCTGGTCACAGTGCAGATCCTTCTTGTTAAATGTAGGTTTCCCTGCGAGTGGGGAGAAGAATGGTAGTTGGGAGATAAGGATAATCATGACTATAGGACAAAAACAAAGCAGGGTAAAGAAATCAAAAAAGAGACAAATCCAAATGAAAAAGCATCCTGGAGTGAGGTGGGCAGTTGCAGTGTTTTCCTCTGTCTCTCTTTCAGGAGTAGGAGGTGGGTTTCACCACTGGCCTTCTCTGCCAATAAGTCAGCCTGGGTTCACTGGCCAATTAGATTGAAATGCTCCTTCACCGTGCTGAGCTAACAGCACAGAGACATCACAGCCTTCTGTGTTATTGTTGTCCCTAAAGAATATTACTAATGCATCTCACTTCCCAAAAAGTTTTAATCCCTTTGCCTCATTTTTTTTAAGAACTTGCTTATGAGACTTTGGCCCCCGGTGGGATTATTACAATTTTCAGTGATAACAGAAAGAACCAAGTGTTCTATTGCGCTGATGGATTAAGGGGGATTTTGGCAAGTGAAATTGAAGCAAAATTCATGTCAACTTTATTAATTTTTACTTAAGTTACAGTTTCAATTTATGTTTTAATCTGAGGGAATCTTAAGGTAGTGACCAATATAGTTTGAAACTGGTGAAGTGACTATGTGAAATTCTTTTCAGTGAAATAGGAAGTAAAGCATTTAGAACCCTGTCATAGGAATCTCCCCACCCCCTTCTCTCTGGGAAATTTTCTCTTAAACAAAGTTTGATTGAGATTATTCTAGTCTGAATAATATTAGGTGGATAAAAAATTAGGTGATTTCTGGTCTTCTTGAATCCATTCTTACTGATTTTACAGTGATTATTACTACAGGTTTGCAAAGTATTTAATTGTTCAGGTTCAAGTTGTGAAAAAGAAGTGAGTCTATATTTTGGGTGTTATTTTAGGTGCATCTAAATAGAAGTATCCTGTGCAGACAGTTCTAGGAAAGAGCAAGGTCCTGAGGCATAATATCAACCCTACACTGACCTGTCTTGTCTTTGATTCTTCTGTAATATTTCGTATCCTCTGAGTGGTCAGTACAGATTTATCAGGTAATTAAAGCAGTTTTTAAAAATCTCATATATTTTTATTTCAGGGAACTCCTACAGAAAGCTTACAAAAACCTATGAAAGGCTAACCGTTTGCTTAATTTCATGGTTACCAAGACATTTGAGGAAGATGGAGTATGCTGATAATACCTGAAAACTCTTCTTTTCCATGATTTTTTTTGATAAATTAGAGTCCATGTGGTTAAGCTGTTCACTGTGTGTTCTTGAGTAATTTAACATTTACTTTTTAAATGCTAGCTATAGTCACATATGTATTTTTTTCTTTCCTTAATTAAATTTTGATCTTCTTTAAATAAGGGACATGTGTTCTATTTCTCATACTTCCTTTCTAGTGCAGTGACACTGTCCAGAACATCCTTCTTGCAGACACTTAAAAGTACAGTATGAAAGGTATTTTCACTTAGCATACACTGCCTTATTTTATAATTGCTTTATGCATGCAACTGTCATTTCATCAACCAGATGGATATACTGCTTGGTACAGTCTGGACAGTGTAACTTCCTGACAAATAGTTATTAGTCAGATATGTAAGGGAGTGAAAACCAATAGAAAGGTAACAAATTTTAGATTAAATCCCAACATCTAAAACCCATATGATCAGTTTGCATCCCAATTATATGCTCTTTGTGTATAAAACAAATCCTTAAGACTTAAATAAATAAGTAATGCTTCCTTATTCTAATATTTGACAAAGAATAATAAATATGTGATGCCAACAATACTTCCTGACTGGTAAGCAAATTCTATTAAGTCAATTGAGAATAGCTTACCTTTGAGAGATCGGAATCATTTTTATTGTTGTTAAGTCAAGAAACTGAGGAAGGGACTGTTTCATTTAAATGAACCAAGAGGTATTAGAGGATTAGAAGCAGAGGAAATTCCAGTTGTCCTGTAATATAAGATAGAATCCTAGATAATAAAGTGGAGCTGGTAACAATATTAAACACACATCTCCATGGAGCCTTAACTTCTCTTTACACCTACAACTTTCTCCATTAGTTTATTTTCAAGAACAAATAGAAATAAACAAGAAAGACAATTTTTTGTGTGAAATATAAGCACTTTAATTGCTATTTAAAATTTATATTTATTTTAACTAATTATTAAATGTAAGCTCAGAAACTTTGAAATGATTAGAAAAAAATAAGTGAAATACTTTAGAACATTGCAACAGGCAAAAATGTTTTTTGAAAAGACCCCCAAAGCATAGGAAAAAAAAAGCAAAAATAAATAAATTGGATTATTATCAAGCTATAATTGTTTTAAATTTGGCAATTGGTAAATGTGATATGGATTGATATACATGGAGGAACTGTTTCTCGAATTAAAACAGATGTGGGCAAAGAATAAAAATAAAATGATGTAACTTGTAAATTACGAATGCACTTCATATCTATTTCCATATTTTATTTGTCCACTCTTCTTGAATTAAATGGTTCTACCTAGTTTATCTACTGCCTAAATTGTAATAAGAAACACAAGCTCACATTTCAAGGGTAGAAAGACCGAGCCTGGAGGTTCAGGCAGGGAAGAAAATCACTATGTATCTACTGATGAGAGGAGTTCAGAAGCGAAAGGACAGGAATCTTGTTAGACAAATAGAATTGATAGGAGCAGAAAGTTGTCACAACATCAACGGTCAAGGTTAGCACAGAGAAAAAGCCAGATATCCATGGAAGGCAGAGCAATGAGATTTCATTCAGTAACAGCTGTTGCAGGAGGGAACACAATTCAGTGTAATAACTTAAACAAAAGTGGGAGCCTTCTGAGTCTGGGGTGTGCTAGAGAAAAGACCCTGCACAGTGCTAAGGAGAGATTGGTTTACGTGACTGGGCTAAGAGGGTTTGAAAATTACTGTTTACAGGGCAACAGACTTTTTGTTCTTATGCGATGAGATAGTAGTGCAAGTTGGAGCAGGGTACTAACCAAAGTTGGGCCATTATTATTCCACAGAGGCTGGGAGCATTTGTATTTCAAATAGATTGTTCTTAGGTACTTGGGAAGGCAGGTCTGGGTGGTAGAAGATTTATAACTCAAAGTGTCAGAGACAGGGTTTATAATTACATTTGTTCTAAAGTAATTACTCAAAGAGGGGGCTTAAGGACCTATTGACCTCTTTTGAGGTTTTTGAATAGAATAAACAGTAAATTCTCCTTGTAGCATTTGAGATTTCCCAGAAAGGCACTTCTATGTGGGCCATGTGAGAAAGCTTGACAAAAACAGCCCTTCCAGAACTGCTCTGACACTGGCGGCAAACTCCTACCAAGCCCCATGTTTGTCCTCATGCTGAGTTAGAAAACCGTAGTAAGGAAGACATGGCAAAGTTACTGTTAGATTTCTATCTTCCCCAGTTTATAGTCACTTCTCTTAAGACAGAATGTTCAATGATAAGAGAAACTCCCTTTATCTGGAAAACCATTGGTTGGTATATTCATTCTATTTACCTTGTGATATATTCTACCACTGTAGAAAGAGGCAAAGGCAAATAGCAAAACGAGCTTTCACAATAATTTTCATGCAAAATCAATGATGGTCCAGGTTTATCTCAATAACAAAATGCTGCTAATACCCTTCTATCACAGTGTTGCTCCTCTATCACCATAGCAACCATAGCTCATACTAGGTGATTCCAACTCTAAATGACTCAGATCTGTTCTTTGAATGTGCAAAGGTTGGAGGAGCTGGAAGATACTGAACTCAGAAACAGCACCCAGAAACCTGGGTCAATCCTTGGACAATATGTACCACACTATCTTAGATATTTATTGATTTTTCTCCTCCTTTGGCTTTCTTATTCCTTTTAAAGTCTTCTGTATTCTGTCATGACAAACTTACTTCACCTATTTAGTCCCAGTCTTCTTCCTTTTACTTGCGGAGATGAGCAACAGAAGTCACTTAAAATACGATTTTAAAAAGTATAATATGATGTAAAATAATAGACACTGCTATTATAATTATGAATTTACTTTTCCATGGATAATCAAACTCCAATAATCATTAAAAATGTTTCCCTTATAAAACCATTAATGTTTCAACCAGGACAATTTCTACCTTTTACATAAAATACATTCAATCAGGGAAATTCTCAAGTTAATGATGTATGTCACAATGATCACTTGACCTCAGTTTTGGCCCAACCTGTTATGCTGAAGTGACTTGCTTTTCCTAAAGAGTTAATGTAACAATTTAATATTTAAAGTTCACTTTGTTTGTCCCAACAGAAGTACTTTTTGGAATGCAACTATAAAAATGAATTCAGTCTCCTAAAGATACAGGTAAAAATGAATTCATCACAGCCTCCCAAAAATGCAGTTACAAAATGTGGAGCTACTCAGAGTATGAAAAATTTATGCACAGTCCCAAACATCGAACTCTGGAGGACTCATTAAGAAAAATATGGATACAATACTGTTTTAAAATTTTTAGCAGTTCTATAATTTTTGGAGATTGAAAGATGATATAATTCATTATTATATGAAAAAATGGCTTTCAAATGAATATGAACACTTACATTTTGCTTTTAAATGCACAAATAAATATTATATATATATCTATCACATATATATATATGCATATATATATATATATATATATATATAATATGTACTTGAATACACTTGAATACATGTATTTAAAAGTCCAAGGGGATTATCTGTGAGTTTGAGTGTAGTTTTGGTAGTTTGCAATTATTTTTCTATTAAATACCAATACTAAGGCTATAAAAATGAAAATAGGAACAATAAGGAACATACAGCTCCAGCTAGCCACAATGACTCCTCTTCTGCTTCCTGGCCAGGTCAAGCTTATCCAGGCTACATAGTGCCTGACACTAGAAGGTGGGAGCAAGAATTTCTGGATGTGTCTCCCATTACTTCTGGGAAATGAGAAAATGAAGATTTCTACAACAAGAAGCTCTTTTAAGGAGGAACCTAAGTTCCAAGAGTCAGACTCTGAAAGAGAGGGAACATCTGCACTACCCTGTGTCTTGGAGAAAGAATGTACTGTGTTATCAAGGGAGAAAAGTTGCTGAAAGTTGAGAAAGACTAAAGATGAGCACTGTACTTGGGTGTGGAATGTAACTTGACTTTCATGGAATAAAAATACTATTGCCCTCCACCCAGAAATCATTACATAGATATCCAGTGGGAAGCTGTGACCACGGGCTTTCACAAGAGTCTCTGCAGGGGCTATTGTCCATATGCCATCCCCATTTAAAGGTGAACTTTGGGAATCTGTAAGATTTGTCATGTGTGGTACAGGAACTTCTGAAAATTACATGTTTGGGCTTGAAGACACTTTGTTAGTTTAAAGGACCCAAATTCCACACAGCAACAAAGGAGCATTCAAAATGAGTCTCCTCAGAGACATAGAGATGGTTAGAATCCCTCATAATGATGGTAGTTTTGCACTCAAGCTTATGAATGACCTGGATTCTTGGTTTTTACACTAGTCTGTCTGGAAAGAAGAACATTTAACAAAATGAGATGGTCTACGTATCACAATTCAGCCGCAAGTCACAGGTGTGTCCCTTCTCCTTTTCCTTATTCTGATTTCTCTATTACACTCTTAGATTTTTAAGAACTATTTCACTATTACATCCTCTGGATCTAGTCCTCCCATGCACACAAATGCTCAGTAATTGTTGAATGGATGAAAGAGGACAACAGATGATTGCTACTGGTATAGCTCTATGAGCCAGGCTTCCTATTATAGATATATGGCAGAATATATCCATATATTCTATTCATACTCAATTGTTACTGACAATTGTATCAAAAAACCAATATTTATTTACTTATTTAGCAAAAATGCTCTCTAGTCTTTGGATTTCTATTT
This sequence comes from Hydrochoerus hydrochaeris, assembly GCA_004027455.1. Classification (NCBI taxonomy): domain Eukaryota; kingdom Metazoa; phylum Chordata; class Mammalia; order Rodentia; family Hydrochaeridae; genus Hydrochoerus; species Hydrochoerus hydrochaeris. The sequence continues at coordinate 105,359 of PVLA01005087.1, read as the reverse complement.
ATTTAGCCTGTCTCCCACCCCACTCTCCTCTGAGGCCTTATGTATCAGAATCATGTGGGATGCATGCAGCATCCAAGGTCCCATTCTAATCACCTGGGGCCAAGATATGAGAAGCTACCTAACTTAATGCCTCTGCAAGAGATTTTAGTGTCCTCTGTGGGCCATGCAAGTTTGAAAACCATTTCTAGTTGATCTGTTTCAAAATTCACACTTTGCAGTGTTGTGGGTCTGAAAATGTTGGGTATCAGGTAGTAACTTTCATTTTTATAATAACTTTTTCTTTTCTGAAGATTGCAAAGTAACAAAGATCTGGAAAGTGAGGGCGATTGAGGTGGACAGATCAATAGGAATTCTGTTTCATGTGAGGGTAACTTGATAGTGATTACTCAACGCAGTTGGCGAGAATTGATTTTGTTGAAAAAAGTTTTTCTGTTCTTCTGAGTCCTCAGAGAGTGTTTTCTGTAGGCTTCTTAGAATGTACTGGTTCACATATCATCGGGGCATTTACAAGGGTGCGGGGTGTTTCTTAACATATGAAGTCTTAAGAACTTCATTCAAATCTCTTGGGTGGCAGTAGGTTTCAGTGAATTGTTTGTTCCTTTCATATGGTATCATTACCCACTGGAATCTACCATTTCTAGCTATTGTTTTGAAGCCAGAATATTATCAAGTTCTTGATGTACTCTTATAATCATGGCTTTCATTTTCTAATATGTATCTAACAAATTTCTATTCACTTAACATTCTTAACTACTGAACACTAAAGAAAGGAAATTGCAATCACAAATGCTACCAGGCTAAATTATTTTTAATTAGCTTGGTATTGTTATAAAGAATACTCCGTGATATCCTTATCTTCAAGTATAAAGTAGGCATGAAAATATGCACATGGAATGAAAAGTAGTTGGTGGAACCACCTTTTGATCCATTTTTTTCTCTGCTAGAAATATGAATGGTTCACAGACTTTTCACATGGATTGTACATTGGACACCCTGTAAAAGAGAATGTCCTAAAAAGGAATAAAAGTATATGGTTATCCTTTCTTTAAAACAATGAAATTCATGTTTTTCTAGGCAAACAATATAAAATAGTTGCCTTAACCTTTATGTTTAAATGGACACTGAACTATATTCTCCAGTTTCTGGAACTATATTCTTCCTAGGAATAGAGGAAGTAGAGATTGTGTGTGTGTGGAAAAGGAAACTCCTCCGTGAGGCAAGTGATGGAGAGGTGAATATTGTTTTTATTTTTCCAATAAAAGTATACTAATTATGCAGAAATAAATAGCTAAATATGAAAATTAACAAACTGTATACACCTGCCCATAGTTGTATGACAAAGACCTCAGGAAGACATCCTTTATGGCCTTTTTCAGAGAGTACTCCTCCCAAGGATAATCATTAGCCTCACTTAACATCCTAGATTAACTTTCCCTTATTTTGTTCTTTATATAAATGGAATCCTTTAGAATATAGTCTTTATCACTGGTTTCATAGCAACATAATATTTTCAAGATCTATGCATAATTTTATGTGTAATTGTGGTTTATTTATTCCCATTGGTCTATATTGTTTGATTTTATAAAATATTATAATATGTGTATTGGGCCAGGGGTTTAGCTCAGTGGTGTAAGTGCCTGCTTGGCAAACGTGAAGTTGTGAGTTCGATCCCTAGCACCAAAAAAATAAATCAACAAATAAAAAATATAATATGTGTATCGATGTATCTTTTCTACTGTAGATGGACAAGTGAGTAGTACCCAAATTTAGGCAAAGAAAAATACTGCTGTGATTCAATTCATTTTTTGAGGCTAGTATTACTTTGATGCTAAACTGGGCAAAATAGCATGAAAAATAGAAATGTGAGTCAGTGTCTCTCATGCACTTAGACTTTAAAAAATCTTCAACAAAATATTAGCAAATTTATTAAAAATCTCAAAATTATGAAGTATGACAAAATGAGATATATTTCAAGTATGCAAAACTAGTTTAACGTGAAAATCAGTTGATATAATATATCATATCAATTATCTAGAGAAGGAAATGTGGTCATATCAATTGCTTCAGAAAAAGGTTTTACTGAAATCTATTTTAAATGTCCTCTAATTGCAAACATCCTCTAGTAGTTATGATAAGAGTATTTGAGTCAATGTTTCATTGCTATAGCAAAACACATGAGATTATAAACTTCTAAAGTGAAAAGTTCTCTCTTGGTCTTAGAGGTTTCAGTATGTAATCAAGTGGATCCACTGCATTGAGGCCTCTGGTGGGTGTGCTGTTAGGGTTGGACTGAGTGCTACAAAGGACTTCATGGCTAGGAAGCAAAAAGGAACAAAAAAATGGGCCAGAGTCCCACAGTCCCTCTCACATCTCACTCGGCATTACCCAAAGGGTCCTCAAAGGGTCAGTGGAGTAGTCGTACTGACTGGTCAAGGTCCAGCATTTCTTTCCTGGTTTCATCCTTGTCTTCTAATGTATTTAAATGGAGGGTGGATTTGAGATATAATTGTGCTAAGAAAGGAGTGAAAATAGCCCAAGTTGATGTTAATGAAACATTTCTTTCATGGAGGGGTCATACTTATTGTTATTTCTTTTCATCTTTAAAAGTTTGAAGTAGAGATTTTCTTTCAGAGAGATGTATTTTTTCAGAGGTTACTTGTTGTCCAGTGCACATTTTGTACCTCATATGATTGGCTATAAGTGTCTTGTTGACTTTGATTTGAAGTCCTGGAAAAACGGACCTGCTTAATAACCTGGATCCACAATATCTCAAGTCACTGGGTTCTCTCTTAGCATGAGCAAAATCTTGTAACATCTGTACATCTGTAACCACACAAGATTGATGCTTTCAATTCAGTCTGACAACTTGGAAAATGAAAACAAGTTAATGAAATAAATTACTGTGCTTATAGGTCAATTAAACAATATATTAGACAAGCATTTTTTTCCCTGTATTTTTCAGGGAGCTGTTCAGTAATCATGATCCAAGAACTCGATAATGAGCTAAGTGACATTTTAATAGAATTGATTGAATACATAGTTGGCACTAAGGCCATTTCAAATCCAAACATCTTTAACTGGAAGACACTGAAACCATTTGACAAAATATTTACCTCTTCACTTTCATCAGGATATTGAATCTGTTGAAGGAGTAAAAGATAAGGTAGAGATGAGTGTTTCTGTGGAAAAGAGAGACTTCTATGCATAACTAAGCCAGAGTTTCTGCCTCTAATGTGGGAAAATGTTCAGTAACCTTCACGTCCAGTTGCCAATTTAAAATAAGTACTATAAAGTTTTCATGAATAAGAAAGAGTTGAACTAATTTTTATACGCAAAGGAATAAAATGTTAACCCATAATTTCTTAAAACCCTAAAATGGTTCTTGAACCATGGGCAGTCTTGTACAGAACTGTCTACCTTTGAAGTAATTATAGTGTGGAATGAACTAAAAGGACTGTACCACAAGTGAGAACTTCACAGGAAGAAAGAAGAAGAAAGGAAGGAAGGAAAGGAGAAAACTTGTTAATTAACATTACTGTGAGTTGCTGGACAATTTCTTTTTGGTTGTAGAAAGAGGATCCTCACTCTTCAGGCATTTGAAATCCCGTAGAAGCCACTGTAGCTGCCTGTGCAACCCAGTTGTTTACCCAGCATTGCAGTTTGGAAGACCACACACGTGATGTGTTATCCCCATACACCAGATTCACGTTTAGGAAATCTAAATCTCTGCATTTCCTGAAAAACTGGACTATACTTTTTGTGATGCCAACATCCTGCAGTTCTATGCTGCACAATTTTCTGGAGCTGAGCAGTAGCATCTTTGTTTTGTTCCATCTCTGTCAGGCTCTTGTTGACCAGGGAGTGACTTCTTTCATTTATACAAACTCCATAGTCCCATAGACATTCAAATCTGTATCACTTATGCCATTTTATCAGACTGGGTATCCTCTCTTGTTCCTTGTGATTAAGGCAAATACACTGAGGACCAGAGTGTAGCAGAAATTCATGGAGGAACTCTATATCTAGAGTCCATAGCTCTGAATAATGCTCTACAGAGGCTCTGAGACTATGCAAGCTCCAGTCCTGTTCATGGCCTGAGCTGAATTTAAGGAGAACCCAACCATCCTGACTTAACCGAGGTCAACTGATTTTAAACTTGCAACTAGAGTTACATCATTTTGCCTTTAGAATCATGGAGATAAAATAGTCTGAACATAAGGGAGAACTGAGGTTTAGGGAGCTTGTGTACTTTCTTGCCATTACTGACTTCTAAGTAGAAGAGATATTTAATTATATCATAAGCTTTACAGTTTATTAATCAGTTTCTATAGATTATTTTAATTTTCGAGTCCTTTAATAGCAACAGGTAACAACATTATACTTTCTAAATCTGCTTCAAAGTTTAACCAATAGCCAATTACATTGTACCTTGCTACCGAACTTGTGATCCAAGGTCTGGCAGCCGTGGCTCCATCCACCTGCTCATTACCAATACAGAGTTTCTGTTCTCAGCACAGACTTACTCAGCTAGCATATAAATTTAACAATATCTCTAGGTGATTCATGTAACACTCATTAGTGTTTGAAAGGCACTGACATGCAGAGAGCACTCAAATGAATATGTCACATGAGATAAAAAAGACCACAAAACATTATAGCTAATGATTCAGGTACAGGCGTTTTATAGAGCTACTTCTTTCTTTCCACAGAGCAGTACATGAATTTTCTTGTTCATCCATTGGAATTCTCTTAAACTTTTATTTAGAGAAAAGTTTTCAGTGGTTAAACAAAACATAACATAACCAACGCTTCGTTGTCTTAATTGCACAAACTAGTAAGAGAAAAATAGAAGGATGAGGGCATTAGCTGGGAAAGCTCTGTGAGAATGCTGGTAAAGTTGAATGGCTTAGATGGCATTGAGAGGCACAAGCTGACTGTGATGTCCAACTGGAATTATATGATTAAAAAGATCTTGCATTATTCTGACTGTCAAAAGACAAAATTTCAACAAATTTAGTTATAGTTCTATTTGGCTTTTATTCATGATTCATGAATTAAAACACCCTTGATAAAAAAATACAAAAACAAACAAACATCATGGAGGTTCCTGTGGACTGGTACCAACATTGAAGTTTTTAGGGCAGATATAAGGAAACAGAAACATTGGGGGAAAAAAGCTGATTGTGTAATGTCAAGTTATTTAAAGAAACATTGTTTTGGTACAGGTTAAAGCAAAAGGAACTTCTTTAGTATCCTGTCTCATGTAGACTGAAATATCTTTGTTTTCAGAAGAAAAAAGCAGTCTCAACTGCTTCCTCAAATTTAAAGTAGATTATATGACACTGAGCAACAGTGGTGCCATTTTGGTTTATTAGGATCCAGTGTCAAGAGTTCAGTCTAAAACAATCGGCTTCTCCATTCTTTTTACAGATTATTTTACCACTTTTCTGGACTGTTGGAAGTCCTCTCTTTTCTCTTCTTTAGTTCTTTCCCTTATTTATTCTTTTTCCATCCCCTTTGCCTCTTCTTTTTTGTTTTCCTACTGTGAATCTAAATTGCACTTTATAAATCTCATATGCCTGACTGATGATCTGATTCTGATAACCCAAGATCTCCTGGACTTTCTGCAAGTGAGAGCATAACTGTTTCAGGGTTAGGGATGGTAAACATACTTGAGAATATGTGAGTAAATCCTACCTCGCACAGAAGAAGGTTTAAGGCTAAGGTCCGGTCTCCTATCCCATTCCATGAAACACATACACATGACCTTCAAGTTAAAAAGGTTCTTTGAATTCTCTAGAATGATTTGAGAGAACACCACATTGACTGGGAGATTCAGTAGGGCCACATTTGGCCATGAGCAGAGAAGGAAAGATCCTAAAGAGGAGAACGTTGGTTACTAGCAATGCTTAGGCATCCTGGAAACCCAGGACCCTGCCGTGGATTTGAGAGAATAATTATGTTAGTCATGTTAGTGTCTTTTGTGGTTGATTGTTTGTCTTATAACTCTGAAAATTTTAAGCTTTAATCAAAACCAGTCCAGTGGCAGTGTGAAATTACTATAGAGTAAAATTAAAATCTGTAAATATAACATTCTTAAGTTATCTTTGCAATATCAGAAAATTGATCTTGTGTATTACACTATTAAGATTCACTTAATTAAATAAAAATATAAAATATTGATAAAACATGGCTTTAAATTTTAAAAACCTACAGTTTCTTTAATGTCAGTTCAAACAAGGTAGGTTCAATTGTGTCTATTGGAAGTTAGAATTTGATTAAGAGTAATTCTTATAAAATTTCCTCTAATAAGTTTTGGCACATTTTAAACATCAAAATCTAATAAGGTATTAAAAAATCCTGAAATTCCAATGTAGCATATTAACAACATTAGATATGTTTTAAATACCAATATCTAATTAAAGTGTTAAATAACAGTAACCATATAAAATTTCTAGATTAATAGAGACATCGTGAAAACAAGAACATTAAAGTGAAAACCACAAGAAATAACTTACATATAATAGAAAACAAAAAAGTTTTATTCTTGATAATAATTCACAGACCAACTGGGGTGACTCAATAGAAAGATGATATGTGTTATCTCATAAAATTTTCATCTCCAGAAATAATAATTGCTGAATTCAGAGGGTCACATACAAATAGTGTTCAAATATAATTCCAGCTATTCAAATTTTGGAATGGTTGCAAGCACAGCTTTAAATTTTTAGCACTTTACAAATTTTACAGCCACCAGTGTCACAACTGACCTGAATCTCATTTGTTGAGCAATGGCTGAGTAAAAGGCATCTTGGTGAAGCAGCTGAGAGAACTGTGTGATTGCTTGAACTTTAAGCTGGGATGCACCACTTGTTCAACAATCTGTGATAAATTACTCTGGCCTCAGTGTTTGCATCTGTGAAATGGTGAAAGTATCAGTGTTTACTATTATTTTAGGCTTACATGGAGACTGAGCTGGTACATATACTTCACTCCTGAACAATGACTCATGCAGAATAAGTACAAAATCAGTGTTACTAATTTTTATTTCTATTGCTATTACTGATAGTAGGATATGAAAAGGGTGCCCATGGCTTAAAAAAATTTGAATTAGGACAAAAGTAAGCATCTTATTAAATACAGAATTTTCACACAACTTAGCATACTTCTAATATGTATTTTAAAACTTAGGGTGCAATTGAGTATGGTATGTAATTTTTTTAAATTTCTGCAGTTGTAGGATAATTATTCAAGCTTGGAGACTTCATGTGGACACTTCCCTGCAGAATATAGCTTGGAAAACACAAACATAACATTCCAAAACTATACTTGTCTCTGCAATTACCTATTAGTAAGTAAGCCCTTCTGAAGTCCAACCCCATCTGAGACCACATCTTTTGGCTTGGAACTATACTCTCATGCTCTGTGTAAGGACTGATTGGGCTGATAACAAAGTAAACAGAAATACAGTAAGCACTCTTTCTGATGATAGTTTTAAAATAATCTGATATTTTGAATGAGCCCCAGTGTTTTATTTTTTTAAAGCCCATTGCCAGGGACAATGTTTGTAGCACTCCTTGCCTCAGACATCCTTTGGATTACATGTGAATATTTCCATCCTATTTGAATCTGTTTTCAAAACAAAGCATGATCAGAAGCTGCTTTCAGTGTTTGACCAGAGTCCAAATCCAGTAAGAAGACTTTGAGAAATGTCATACATGCCCAGATTCCTGATGTATATATAATGTTCCAGGTGGATCTTTGTCTTGAGCACCTTTATATTTTGGAATTCTGTCCCTTCTGCTCTTCAAGAAGTAGTGCAACCAACATTAACCACAACGACTTCCTGAACAGCAGCCTAGATACACAATCCAAGGGCCAGGCTTAGCTCACTAGCAGCCTTGACCCATGATATCAGTGGCAGAAGCTTCCCCACTACAGCCAGATGAGCAAAGAGGGCTGTGTTTGCTGTAGAGAGGAACCTAGCATCTAAACCTTGTGAATATTAATAAAAATACTGCATACACTAAAGGGAATATTATTATTCTCACGATACCCTGGATGATAGTATAATATCCCAGAAGGGGACAGCAGCAGCTGACCCTTGTTTCTAAGCCTTGGTTCCACTGTGACAGCACTCAAGAGCATTACATTTTAGCTCCTTACTCAGCCAGTGGTCTGGCAAGAGAGTTGAGTTTTCCTTTACCATGAGCTTGAGATCAGCCTATATGAATTAGGGCCCGTAGCAGGTCAGTTAAACTAGCTCGTGGATGTAAAATGACCTTGGACTGTACATAGGAAGTGATTATTTTTCAATCAATAAGCAATCTCTTCAGTAAAATACTTAGGCTTGGGGAACTTAAGAGAGCCCATAAACCTGTTCTTAAAGGCACAGGAACTTATTAGCTGTGTCCTTCAGTGAGTTTGTTAACTCACTGAAAGACTTGATTCTTTCAACTGCAAAATTGGCTATCAGAAGTGAAAAAAAGAAAGCAAACATTAACAATGTCAAAATAAGGAATGTTTAATAAATGTTATTGTCATATGTAACTATTGATCCAGGAACATAACGTCAGCATGGCCTGTCTACTAGAGCTTTGCTAATGCCTTCTATGTCATCTTTGTAGTAGTAATTGCACTTTAGGACATAGATTTCCTGAGGTTATTTCTCAGCCTCTTGCCACTCCCTGCTTTAATGATACCATTGGTGGATTCTCTGCCTTGATAATACTGTTCTGTGTTCCTTAAGAGCTCTAGGTGTGTTCTTTTTCATCTGCTCCTTACAGAATGGATTTCTCTGTTGATAGGCTTTGCCCTGCACAAAATGAGCTGCTGTTAACAGGATCTGCTGTATACTTTCTTGCCCTCATAACTATACAGGGTCTTTTGTGGGGAAAGGAAGTGTGAGGGAGGAAGCAACATATATTCAGAGGACTTCCAGTGTGGAGGGCATTGTGGAGAAGGAAAGGGTGAAGAAGCAATGAAATTTGACTCATGGAAAAGTGAAAGAGAAGAACGGAGAAAGAAAATGAAGAGAAACAGTTCTACAAAATAGTAGGAAATTTAAAAATAGCTTTGGATTTGGAACTTTAAGATCGAGTCCTGATTTATTTTCTTTTCCTAACAGTGATCTTAAGCAAGATGCTTAGAAACTCTGAATGTCATTTATCACATCATGCATAGATGGTTGGTTATGTGAAGCCAGTAAGTTTCTGTGAAAAGCTGGTTGATAAAATTAGTTAAGTTACATTTTATAGATTAAACTTCAGAAGATATATTTAGTTGTGAGTTTTTAATTAGTTTATTACCAATGCTGCTTTGCCAATGATGTTTGAAAGTATAGTAGAATCTTGATATAAAGAAAACATCAAATCAGGTTCATAATTAACATATTTATTAAGAACCTGCCATGTCCTGGCAAGAAAATATCTCAGTATTTTGTCCTTTTTCATTTCCTGTTTTATAGTAGGGATGCTTTGTGGCATTTCAAGACATTTCCTTTACCAAGAAAACCAATCATGTCTGATTTATTTCTGTATATAAAATTGCTTTCATTTAAAATTATTTTTTATCTTTGCAAGGACCAAACATTTGTTAAAATTTTTAAAATGCCAAATTACTTATAAAACATAATGAAGGAAAAAAATCACAAAATTTTTTCCCGCCTAAAATTTTCATAGCATGTTCTTTGAAATATCATTAATACTTCTTACCCAAAGTGTGATATTTTGTAATTTTTGTCATCATTTTTTGAAGGAGGAGCATTTAGTCTGTTCCAAGCCTTCACGGTGATAATTAAACTTGCAATGTGTAATTATGTATAAAAAAATCAAAGTTTGATTGTTTCATTTGTTTACATGCCCATGAGAGAAGGAAAGCATTGATTGTTGTTTTCTAGCTTTAACAGCTCAGCTTGACCCTTCAGTTTGTTACACGTACCTTTCCTGTAGCACTAGAATTGTCATGTCCCTTGAATTGTGGCAGAAGTTGTTCACTTCCACTAGTAACACACCAGAAGAATTTCCATCAAAATATGACATTACCTTAGCAAAGGTTTGTCAATATTTTTGAAAAGATTTTACTCACTGAAGAATTAAAAAATACATACTCTCAAGATAAACATATGTCAGGTAATTCCAAAAGAATTAATTTTCAGATACATAATTCCAGAGTTTAATTAGATCACTGTGGAAGGCAGATTTCCCTGAGAAGTGATGAACATTTTGTCTTTTGCTTCAGTGCTTTTCTCTGAGTCCATCTCACATTCATGGAAAACAGTTGAAAAGCCTCAAAAAATAGATTAATGAATGAATATAATCTTATAATCAAGGATAAGAGAATTAACATTCTTATGCAAATTCTGCTACCAGAAACTTTGCATAAGGGTTTCTGCAATATGATATATATGTAAGTCTCTGTCCTGGATGAGTAACATCAGTTGAATGTATTTGAATGTATTTGCTATAGTTAGATTCACTTTTGCATTTTTTTCTAAAATATTTACTTTTATATGCCTAATTAATATATTATTCTTTTAGTAGTTCTTTTCATTAATGAGAGTTATCATACTCAATATTCTTTATTCTGAGAAAGTGACATATCTTGTAGTTTTATCCTCAAAGCTAATTTTCCATTTATCAATACTTTTTATGGAGTGTTAAAAGCTCCTGATGAAGACTACTGAGATCCGAAGCTTAAGTTATCAATGATGGGACCAAACCATCATAATTTTCATTTAATTGAAAAATAGTCACCACAGAGGGAAAAGACACACTTATGTGGTACTGAAAAATAAAGTCCAAGTGTTTTAGTCAGGGCTTACAAGGGGAATAATTTAATACAGGACACATAATTTATAGGATTATTTTATATTAGTCACCCAAAGAATCAAATACAAAAGAGTGCAGGAAATCTGTCCATACACTAGAGACAAAGAATCCAGCTGAGGGCCTGAATCCCACAGCAATGTCCTACATGAGTCCAGCTAAAGACGTAGAGCCAACGACAATGACTCAGGTAAGTTCGTTTCACAGATCTGCACTGGGAAGGCCCAGAGGTCACTGGTGGAAGCTAGAAAGTCTGTGCTAGCTGGAAGAAGGATCTGTGCCAGCAGGCTGAGGGATCTGCACTGGAGCCAGGAAGTGATGCTCAAAGTAAGAACCAGAGCTCTCCCGAAATGTACCACAGCCGTCCTCAGCCACAATTATTCCTGAACTCCTGTGACAATGAGGAAAGTCAGCATGACAAGCTCCTCCCAAAGAACCAACAGCACCACCTCTTCCCCTCTAGTTCTCCTCTTTATGTTTTTGGTCACAATCCCAAAGGCAGGCCCCCCACAGTCAGCACCATGCTGATTCAGTTCAGCTGGGTGTTACAAGTTGACCACTAGTTGTCAATTCACACACCAAGCATCAATAGTGAAAATGCCCTTTCATTTTAGAGGATTTGGCAAAAAAAAAGATTTACACACACTGGTTGATATTTTCCAGAACTTCTAGGAGCAACTATTTTGCATTTCAATAAATTATTTCTCATATAAGAACTAAATAAAGCTTGTCATAAATATAAGATAAAAACAGGTTATTTTTCAAATTCAACACATTATTCAATAATATCAAATTGTATAGTATCAGTAGCACCCACAATAGCTGTGCTGGCAACAGTAGCAGCTTTGAATGGACACAGATGAGGAATGTGGCTTTGTATGAAGGTATAGATTCCAAAACTATGACCTGAAATGGAGAAAAGGCTTTATGTTTTTGAAAATAGGTTGTGTTTATTCAGCACATAGAGATCTTACCATAGAATGAAGTCAGCTGCCTCTGAAGATCAGCATGGTGACATCCCTATGCAATTTCTGCACAACTGTTTTAATATGAGAATGTGTGGATTCTTTCCTGGTCTAGGAATAATTGGAGTCACTGATGGGAGTAAGAAATTAGAGGAGGCCTTTGGTGTTACATACTGTGTAATCCTGGACATGACATTCCACCCTGGAAAAGCTTCATAACCAGTCATGGGATGCAGCTATGAAGGAAAGATAAAGATCAGAAAAGAGCAGAGTATCCCACACTGTCTAGAATGGCTCTGCCTGGTGCACACCTGAGGTGTCAGTTTGCTTGAAACTGCTGGGGTAAAGGGAGCCATTCAGCTTTTGCTGTCAGGATAGGGACAGAAGCCAGACTCACTAAAGGATGCTAAGGTATAAGGAAAGTGGAGGGATTACAGTGGTTCCCAGAAGAAAGTTCAGCGTTCAAGAGAAGAGTTTGCTCATAAGAAGATGATAAAGTCTTACTTTAGTACTGGCAGGAACTGGTAAGGAGAAACTGAGACCCAGATATATAAAGGAACTTGCTCAGATATCTCAACCTACAAGTTAAGCAAGAGATTTCTCACGTAGGTCTCAGTGACAATGGAATGCAATACACTAGAAGACATTCTTAACTATTTTGTCTTAGAAAGACCAGAGGATCACTCATTACAGTAGAAAAATTGAAACAGGGTAGATTAGGATGAAAAAAATGGTACATCTTTAGTTTGAGTTAAGGATAGGATACCTCTGTAGTAACTGATCAAATGTTTAGATGTGAATTCAAAGTTTGTTTTGTAAGTGAGAAGAAAGGGTAAACACTCCAAGCAAGCAGAGGCTAATGACCAGGGGTAAAAACCTGTGCAGTACATGGAACTCTGAATTAGGAATCAAGACACCTGGGTTCTTGTGAGTTTTGGGGAATACCACACTTTTTCCGTACCTCGGTTTCCCCACCTATAGGTAACATGTAAACACGCATTTCCTTGTCTGTGAGCACTGAAACATAACTCGATAGTACATATTATCCAGTGCTTACTTGTCTAAGCACCGTGGGCATATTGTAAGGATTTAGGCAAGTGGTAGTTGAATGCAGATAGTAATGAGACAGTCAATCAATCAATTGATAAACCTGTCTGTAAAAAACTATATTGATTAGAGGAAAAATCTGGAATCTCCCTGTGTTAAAATCTCACTTTCTGTGCAGTCTGGTTCTTTGCAAATTATTTAACTTCTCAATTTATTCATCTATAAAATGGGAATAACATATCCCACATTGTGTTTTAATGAGAATTAAGTAAGTTGCTGTATATGTTAGAGAAAAGTACATAGAAAGTGCAAGATTGTTAGGAAGCTTCATTTAAGAGCTGAAGTAACTTTTACTGAGCAGTAAAGAGAGAAAGATATTCCAAGCAATGAAAGTAGCATGTGGAAAGAAACATGCAAATATGACTTTGACCTCGGTGGTTAAAGATAGTCATGCCATTTTCTCAAGTAGAAGGAGACTGCGATGAGTGAGGGAAGGTACTATTTCCAGTGCTGAGGTCCTACTGGAAGGATCAGGAATATAGCTTTGGCTACTGAGCACATCACACCAAACTATAAAAGTAACTAATGGGAAAATATTGGAGACTCTGAAAAGACAGCCTCAAAAACATGTTTTTGTGGTAAATTGAGTCACATTGCCACATTCTGGTGGAATTTAAACTCCTTGAGTCAATATGGCCAGAGTACCCTGTAAGAGTAAGGCAAAAACCAATGAGAATTTTTAGAAAATAGTTGTTTTAATGTACTCTGAAACATTATGAGTGACGGAATGGCTCGGCTTTGGGACTATGAGAAAGTGTGCCTTCCTGTGAGCATTTTTACTCCAATAACAATAAGATACTACCATGATCACTGGAGGGTTTGTTTTGTGGCAAAATGGTCTCTAATATATGAAGATGACACATTTTATCTTTTATGAAAATTTGTAAGTCTTCAAAAAATACCTGTGTCTTTAGTTAAATGATAATGATGTGATTTGGGAGAGTGAACAAGTAAATAATCTTATTTTTAAGACTTAGTTTTATTTGGAATAAATTTTAAAAATACTTAAATATTTGTGTGAAAATGTTCCTGGATTGTTTCTTAGATGTGTTTGCTATAAATTTTTGTTGTTCAAAAAATGTCTCTGCATAGCCATGTCACCTGAACTTGTGCAAAGTTGGTATTTGACCAACTGCTGAATCATCATTTTGCTTTGAGGTCCATTAATTTAGAACTCTTTAAAAAGTCCTATAATAACTACATTCAACTCTGCTTATCTACTTTTGCATTTGCCACTGCAGTTGATTAAAGTTTTCTCTTATATTGCAAGGGTGCAAATATTTGACTCTATAAATATTATTCGAGCGCTAGGAAACCTTTGCAAGTATTTTTAAACAAGCACTCTTTCTCCATTATCTCATTTCTCTCCTTACTACCTGCCCATCACCTTAAGAAGCATCATTCATGAAAAACTAATTCCTCAGAAATTTTAAGCTAGGAAAAATAATGAACTTGGATATATCAGAACTAAATAACTAAGACAGAGACTCCTCTTTTATGAAATTGCAAATATAGATTTTATCCTCTCTAAATATGGCAAAAAATCTATTTGGCCTCAAGATATAACATGGGATGTCAATTGTGATAGGCTGTTAAAAGATGAGGCTGTAAACCGGTATCTAGTAAGTTAAAAGTGGAAGATAAACAACAAATAAGCTGTTTGGAGGTCTAGAAACATTCAGATTGCTGGGGAAAGTAAATAGAACCAGCTTTTCTGTGGGTTCTTTGTAGTCTGTTATCTGGAAAGCTAACCCTAACTACAGGACTCTAGTGGGTTGGTTTAGGGACACCCCATGATTGATAAAATTTTCAGGTGCTCATTTCCTGTATTAATCAGATTTCCCTCATTGTGACAAAATATCTGAGATAAACAATTAAAGGAGGAAAGGCTTATTTTGGATCATGGCTTTAGAAATTGCACTCTAGGGTTGCTTGTGTCCATTTCTTTTCAGATAGGGACAAGGACACTCACAGTAGAACAAAGCTGCTCAGTTCTCATTGGCCTATATTATTTGGGGATAATGACCGTCCAACATGTCCTGTAGAAGCTCAACTTGTTCAAATATTTTCAATCTGTGGTTACGGAAACCATCACTATGGAGGGACTGACTGTGCGTATGCATGAGCATGCAAACACACACACACACACACACGCACACATTGGTGTCTTCATCTTTCCTTCTTTTTACAATCTACTGCTGTGCATTAGTAACTGCTTTCCCTTTTATAGAAAGGATGATCTTGATACCTTTTGAATCAGTGTTCAGTGAGGAAAAAAAAAAATAGTGATCAGACAGAATCGTCAAACAAGCATTGGGCGACCAGAGCCGAGGTTTAACAGTCAGTCATGGAAGGGGCAGCTTCCACCCCTGAGATCCTGGTGGGGGAGGGTTAGTTTAGGTTACTTAGGACCAAGGACTAACGAACTTGGAGTGGGGCCTGGGAAACTGATTTGAGACCTTGGCAGGTGGAGACGTTTCCAACAGGTGGCGCTGTAGCAGACGCCACAAGAAATAACAGGGCTGATCGGATTTTAGACCTGTATGGGAGAGTATGTCATAGTCTTCTGGAGCTTCAGTTATAGACTATTTTAGACTAGATCTTTAAAATAAACAAGAGAGAGTTATTTTATACAGCTCTGACTGATGTGAGAACCATGTTCAAGGTCCCAGCATACTGGCGTCTGGTGAGCACCTAATTCCCAGGTCTCCTGGTGTGGGGGAGCCACACAGGTTCTCTTTCAGGGCCGCTTTACGGAATCACTAATCTCATCACTAATCACTAAACTCTACCCTCACGACCTCATCACCTCCCCAAAATCTCCTTGCATTTTAGCATATAAAATTCAACACAGGAATTTTGAAGGAATACGAATATTCAAATCATAGAAAAGTGCTTTGCCACCACTTCCACAGTGTCTAAGGTGGTACCATGAAGTTGGTTTGGGGACAACCAAAGAGTGAAAAGGGTTACTGTCTACCACTGAACTGACACTAATAGGAACAGCAAACAAAGCTGGAAGAAGTATTTATTGTATTTCTCCCCAGCTATGGACTCCTCTCAGTACCTCGTTGCAAATTTGTCCTACAACCTGCTGGCAGAGAAGAGATGTTGGCAAGTCCCAGTCTTGGCATTGCCAGGCAGGGTTTGGAAGGATGGGTCAAGTGAAGGGATGATAAGTTAATAACAGCAAAAACCGTATAACCAAGTTTTTCTGTTATAAAAATATTATCGTGGAAGCTCTGTAATGACCCTTCTGTCATTCAGGGACATAGGTGCACAAGTGTCCAAGACCAGAGGGTAAGTGCTGAGCCGAAACAAGGGTGAAAAATGTGATTTGTGGAAAACAAAACTAGTTTTATTTTCGATCCCACTTGGGGTCGATAATTTTAATGAAATCCTTCAGAGATGGCATCTCATTTAATGATTCCAATAGCTGTGTTAGGGAACTGGGGTTATTGTATGTTACTAATAAAAAAATCAGACTTGGAAGATATAATAATTTCAGTCAGCAAACAGAGGGCAGGATTCCAAAGAAGGTCTAACAACAAAGGTCGTGTATTTTCCTTACTTGGTAAAATGCAGAATAAGGCCAAAGAGTCAAAAGTATGGACATCCAACAAGGCGGGGGCAGAGGACGAGGGGAAGGGATGTGTTGACACCATCATGGCATTGGTCTCAGGGACAGTCTTTGCCGTGGAGCCTGTGCTGGATTCCAACACTGGGCTTCAATTCCTCACTCTACCCTTGTTTTCTAGGTGGAGCAGTTCTATCAAGTGTATGAGCTTCCCCAACAGTCTTTTAAAAAGTATTAATATTATTTTAATGGGCATAATAATTTCATAAATTTGTGAGGCATCATGATTTATAGGCATTTTTTGGATGACAGAACATATCTGTCGTCTCACCTATGATTTTTGTTGAGATATTTAAAATTTAGTCCCTTATTTATTTTGACATGTATAATACATGATTCTTGGTTACAGTTACCCTGCTGTGCAATAGATCTTAAAAGATTTATTTTCTTGTTTATCTAAAATTCATTCATTAACCTTTTTCACCTCACTCCCACCATACACCCTCAGTCCCTGGTAACTGTTATTTTACTCTCTGTGTATGAGTTAAGCTTTTTAAATACAATGTACAAATGACATCCCATAGAAACTGAAAATAATATGACAAAAGTACATGTGCACTCCTCTGTCTATTGTAGCATTGTTCAAGTAGTCGAGATATAAAATCAACCTAAATCTATCTATCTATCTATCTATCTATCTATCTATCTATCATCTATCTATTATTATTCAGTCTAAAAAATCCTGTCATTTGAACAACGTAGGTACAACTGGATGCTAGGCTAAATGAAGTAAAGCAGACACAGAAAGAAATATTCTCTTATCTTGAAGTCAAATTCCTGCTGCCATGACCAATGATACAGGATTCTCTCTCTCTCTCTCTCTCCCTCTCCCTCTCCCTCTCTGTCTGTCTCTGTCTGTCTCTCTGTCTCTCTCTCTTTTCCCCCACACTCTTGGCCCCTGTGAGATGAGCAGTTTGCAGCTCTGAAGCTTTGCTCTTCTGCGCCCTCTGCTATGATGTACAGACCCCAAAATAACAGTGCCCCAGGACAATTCTAGCACCATAAGATTTTGTAAACATGCTTTATTTTCTGGCTTAGGGTCAGGGACAAGGCTGTGGGAAAAAGATACAGGTTGAGATAGCAGAATTTATGTGTTTCTTTGTGTTGTAAGTACTCCCAAATATTCATCAGTTGAGACAAGTAAATGTAAGTAGATAAACAAGGTAAGAGAGGACACCTGTAGGAGAAGTGAGGCTAGATATTATAAATCTTTTTTCTTCAGATCTGTTTCTGTGCTGATTGTTTACAATTAATTTCCCAAAACAGTATTCCATAGTTACCCATGTTCTATCTCCATGGATCTGTTCTGAGCCAAGTCACATTTCTTCTGTGATGCTCCAAACCCGCAGTGTCTGGGGAGATCTCACTGGCCCTGCTTCTCTTTGCTGAACATTTGAGAATATTAGACTTTCCATTGTGTTCTAAAAGTCTTCTCTCACTGCTATAGGGGCAGAAGTTTTTCTGCTCTGCACAAGATGGACAGGTCTTGAAAGTAGAGGCCGTACCTTGCCTACTGCTGGATCTCTAGAAGCCACACAGTAAACACATTCATAAGGACCCCAATCAAGGCCCTAAGTTTTATAATTACCTTGTTGAGCAAATACCAGTAAGAGCTTTGCTGAGTCAGGCCCACATCTCATGAATATAATGTACATTTACTTAAATGAAGAAATAATGAGGAAAACAAGGGTTTACGATATTAATGATTTAACTCTGCAAATTTTTGTAAGTCTGTATCACCCTATTATTGGGGTTGCTTTGGAAAGCCCTAATATAATACTAATTTCTAACCAACATACCAGTATATCAGGTCAGATTATCCCCAGCCTTCTACTAACTCGTTTGTTCAAAATTAGATTTAAACCTAATCCTTCTAACATCAAGAATTAAAACCTGTGAACCATGTCACACAGCTTTTGTCAAATGACAGGTCACTTAAAAATAAAGTAGGACAAAAAAAATAAAGTAGGACATGGATTTGCCTCCATGATTCAGGGAAAACAGAATAGAAGATGAAAACAAAGAAAATGAAAAATACATTGGGTGCCCTATCAAACAAAATCACTAAATCTGAGATGTGTTTGTCTTTAAACAAGTCTAAAAGAAAAAAAGCCCAAAACAGGTCATTGGTTTGGGAGGAAGGTTGAGGTAAGAATACATCAGGGCCACGAGGCCTTCCAGGGAGGACCGTCAGTAGCCAAGGGCAGCAGAAGACACGCATGGCTCGTTGGGAGGTGAGGTGCATGCAGGAGACACCAGGGAAATTTAATGCGCTTCATTGGTTATGTGTAGGAGGTCAGCCTAGGGTACGGGTTTCAGGATATAAACTGCAGTTAGAAAGACAAACTGCTACTGAACTTGCTAATGAATGACTCCTCACTTCACAGCTGTTCTTTAGGCAGGTGTCTGCAGCCCACTAGTCCCCTCTTGTCTGATCCCACAAGTACCTGAATCCATGGCTGTTACCTACTCCAGTTTGGCAAACCTGTGGTTCATGTGTTTGTATTACTGGAAGCTCTAAAATGTTTACCATCGCTGACTGAATCCTTTATCAGCACCATTGTTTCTATGTGTCCATGCCTATCACACAGTTTAATTTGTACATTAGGCACAGTAAAAAAGTTAGCACAAAAGTAAAATAGAGTAATAGGCAAAATAGACTATGACTATACTCTGTAATAAATATTGTTCAAATCTTATGAATCATTTATTTTGCTTTTAAAATAGTCTATAATTTTGCTTTTACAATAGTCTGTTCATGGTTTACTGTGGATAACTGAAACCATGGAAAGAAAAACTGTGGATTGAGAGGACTTCTGTAATTACAAGTGGATGAACAGTTACTGATACAGGCAGATCTGGGTTTTCACCTTGGCTTTACCATTTCCTAACTGTATGGCAGTCTAAGTGATCTTCCTTTTATCCATTTGGTCTGTCTTTAAAGTAAAGATAATAATAGCACTAATAGCATTTACTTCAGATGGTTATTATGGATATTTGGAAAATTATATATGTGAAGTACGTATCCAAATAGCAATGGCAAGTGTACAATAAATGGTACTTATTGTGTTGCTATGATTGTTAGAATATAATTCTTACAGATAAATTCTCCAGACTTTATATACTAATTAACAACAACATTTGTTTTAAAATTTTCAAGTGTTTTAATCATCAGTAATACAGACATCTGTTTC
Organism: Hydrochoerus hydrochaeris; assembly: GCA_004027455.1. NCBI lineage: Eukaryota > Metazoa > Chordata > Mammalia > Rodentia > Hydrochaeridae > Hydrochoerus > Hydrochoerus hydrochaeris. The sequence continues at coordinate 85,630 of PVLA01005087.1, read as the reverse complement.
CTGGGTCCTAGAAAGTAATCACTGATTTCCCCAAAGCTGCTAAAAATCCACCATGTTCTGTATGACCTTTCCTAAGTCCTCTCCTGGTCTAGCGAGGTGGGGAGTGACTTGGAGGTGAAATAACCCGTTAGCAATCCCCCAGGTGAATGGAAAATTTAAAATAATTTTCTAATGATTCATTGTACATTACTACGCCCCATTAGGTGCCCACATTACATCTTGGGGCATAATCAATATCTGTCATCTTGCTTATGGCTTTGGTGCTAGAGCGGTTCAATTTCATTTTGTAACTCTCATGCTCATGAAGCTGTGTCTCAGGTGTCATATGATAAAATATTACTTAGAAATACATATTCACTCTTAAAGTACAGTGGGACATAGTTGATGAAGAAAGTGTCTTTCCATCTGGTCAAACACTATTAAAATGAGGACATGACTTGATATAAGAAAAATGTGAGACCGATATTCTATGAGACTTTTTGGTGTACCACGCCAGCATGTATGCACGCGTGTACAGGTGTATGCGTTTCAGCATTAAGAGAGTTCCTGAACAGGAATTTTTGAAACGTTTGACCTGAATTGCTATTTATAAAATCTCAATATAAAGTTACTTCATAAACATATCTCTTGTATAAGGTGAGGTACAGGTAATGGATTTAGGCATCTTTCTTCGGTTAAAAAATAGTAACAAATTATTTGGCTGTAGGGTATGGTAATACTTACGAGAGACTCCAAAGAAGCCAAGGGCTTCACCATTCCAAACAAAACTAGTGAGTTAGTTAAATAGCTTTTTTTGGATTTTCTTTCAAAATTGGAATACCAGCTAAGTGCCCCCTCTTTTGTTCATATGCTTGTATGAAGGGAGAACCCATGAAAACACTTCAATCAAAATTATCTCTCTCACACGTGCTACCAACTGGAGTGTCCTTGGGTTGATGGAAGCCTGAATTAGAATTCAGACATCCCTGGGAGAGTTAAACACATCACGCAGTGACTCATGCGTGAGTGTGAATTTTAGAAAACGTTAAATGTGTGATTTCTTTCCAAATTGAGATCAGACAGAAATGTGTATTTTTCTTAAGTGAGAGGAAATGGAAAATTATGAGGATTTTGGGATAGTATGTAATAGCAGAAGCCAGGGTCCCTGCCTCAGTATGTGGTAATGGGACAGAGTGAGTGTGATGGGGTGCCTGTACCTGTAAAATCTGAAGAGGCCAAAGAGGGTTATGAGACAGAAGGGCAACAGCTTCAAAACTGAACTTAGCTGGGGCTGCTCTTCTATTCAAGCTGTGGGCTGTATGTACCCTTGAAAACAGTACTGAAAGTCACCAGTAGCAAGCTGCTGGTTCACAGATGCTTAAGAGCTACTGACTTGCCCAAATTTATAAAAACAGTCATGCAAAATCTGCACATCTGGTGACATCTGCTTTTACATCAAATGTACTAACTGTGATAGTAGTTCTCCTCAATATAGTACGGTGTTAGTCCTAAAGCTGTGAAAACCCAGCTTTGATTAATCTTTAATATCAAATTTTGTAACTTGCCTGTACCATTTGGGAATTTTGATTGGTTATAATATAATAATCCGTTTGATTCTTTTAGAAGGTTAAAACTTTCAGATGCTTTGGTGTTGATATTCCAGTGGCATTTTGGGGTTGTTTGCTTTGGGCTTTAACATCCTGAAATGAGACTTAGCATACAAGGTAAATGTCTTGAGTTTGAAGAAAAGACATGAATGAAAAGGAAAAAAGGATTTCAACATCCTAAACATTGCTTCATTGCACTAGTGTGGAACAGAAAGGCAAGTGGCAAGGACTCACGGTAAAGACCAAATGAAACCTCACCCATAAACATGAGTCATAGTTGAGATAATTTCAAACTGCTGGAGCTGATTGTAACCTTGAGATCTGCTGGACCAGCCCATTATTTTTCTTTTTATACTGAATTGTTCCATATGTACCATTAAATATAAGACACCAGATAGTCTATTTTTTATACTTATGCATCGGTTTCTATGTATGTATTGCTTTAGGGAACTGTAGACTAACTCTAGTATATTTTAGAATGCCTGTGAGAGGCAAAATGAAAGGCAGTGAAATGCTTACCTCCATTGTTACAATAGGTATTTTTTAACCAAGTGTTAGAATAGGGATGTAAAGCTAATTTGTCATTTGTTACTGCATCACTCCCTACTGTCACAGTAAGTAGTTGTCTCAGTTACACCCAAAGTTAAAGGACGAAATGTTTATTTAGTTCACAGTTTGTAGAGGTTTTGGTCTGTAATTGGCTGGCTCATGAGAGGGGCAACAGTTCATGACTGTGGAAGACAGAAAAAGCAACAAAAGAGAGGGAGACAAGCCTCTGTTGGTCCCTTATATTGTATCCAGTTCACTGGGATTAGGGCAGTGCCAATCCAACCAGTAGAGGGATCTAGCAATCACCCAGCCTTAGTCCCAACACCCTTAATCCTGTTACTGCACCATTAATCAACCACACACTCCACATTCAGCCACCTAAATGTCTCTGAAAAAACTCTGTAACCACATCTGGGGAACATCTAGACATAGACCATAATAGTAATTATTGTCTCCCTGTTACCTAGGGGTGAGTGTAGTACTCTTTCATTGGATGGATTTCCCAGGTTTTCACTTGAGGCCTAGAGTTTAGAATGCCTTTAAAATGCATAAGATGCTTCCCTAGTCTTCTATTTATTCTGCTTTCTTTTGTCACTTCCTATTTTCAGCTCATGTTGTATGTTGCTGTTAGACAAATTTTCTTTAAACAGAATTTAGGTTTCTTGGAGCTTGTTGAGGAAGTGAGCCAATTTTCTGTTGCTCTTATGTAAGAACCACATTTCTCTTTCTGGGGTTCAAGGTCATCCTCAGTTTTGTATTACTTCATCTCATCCCAATTTCCTGCTTCTCCACAGTGTAAAACATACTCCTTGCCTCCAGTAAAGCCCCTTTTCTCACTCTCTCCTAGTCTTCATATTTTTCCTATATTTCTGTCTTTCCTGAGAGCATTCATATCACCATCTTCTTTTTCCTTCTTAAATTTAGTGAGCTTTAAGCTTCACTTTAATTTCTGTCTCTGTAATCTGACAAGGAGTGTGCTTGCCGCTGCTCCAGACGTCTCGTGTTATGTTTAATTTTTACATGAACCTACAGGTAAAAAATTTCCTGTATTTTCTCAGGATGCCTGGGTGAGGCTAAGAATTAAATCAATATAAGAGAGAGGAACAGGAATAAAGCATAACTATTTTGTAACATTGTACAAGTATATGGTAAAAATAAAGACTGAGATAAATGACCAAAACAGACAGTTCCTAACATTTTAGACAAAGAGATGATAAATTCATGAAGAAATGACAAAATAAAAAGGCTTGGATTAAAGGCAGGAAATTGTGGCAAACAGACTAAGATATATATTGGGGAAAACTACTGGAAAAGAAGAGATACTAAGTAACTTTTCTTGTCCGAGTCTGTTTCAGGGCTAATTACCAGTGTCTGTTGATGAGGGTACCCTTTCTTTCCTGGCAAGAGGACAGGATATTTCTTATGGGAAACTGTACAGCTTGTGTTTGGGTGACACAGGGAGGTCAATGAACCCTTTCAGTGTCCTGCTGTTTCTCACGTGGTGGATTGGTGGTAACTGATGGTCAACTTAAACACCAGTTGACCTGAATCAGCATTGTGTGGAGCATGGATGGCTCACCTGAGGACTGTTTCCAGCATAAAAAGAGGCCTGGAGAGAAAGAGAAGCAGCGTGGGTTCTCCTAAGTGTTGTTGTTGTTTGGAGCCATTGGTTCTTCTGGAGGAACTTGTCATGCTGGCTTCCCGATATGAACTCAGCTGTCATAATCAGAGGAGCTCTGGACCTTGTTGCTGAGAATGGCTGCAGTTCACTTTGGGAAGTTTTGGTCCTTACTTTGAGCATTGCTTCCTGGCTCTGGAGGGGAAGGTGTGTGCTGTTTAATCTCCAGGACAAGCTTGTCATGCTGGCTTCCTAATATATACTTGACTGTTCTCATCATCAGAGGAGCTCAGGACTTCAATGTCACTGAGGATGGCTGTGATACTTTTCAGGGGAGCCCTAGTCCTTATTTTGAGCATGCTTCTTAGTTCCAGTAAAGAACCTGCTGGCACAGATCCTTTACCCCACTGGCTTGGACTTTTTAGCTTCCACTGCTGATCTTTGGGCCTTCCCAGCACAGATCTGTGTGATAGACTTACATGGGTTATTGCCATGGGCTCCAGGTTTTCTGCTGAACTCATGCTGGCTGGATTTTCTAGGTCTGGAGTGTTGTGGACAGATTTCCTGCACTTTCTTTGTTTTTGACTCTGGGTGACCAGCATAAAATGCTACTATAAATTACGTGACCTGATTGTAATTGTTCTCCTTTCCATCCTAGACTACGACAAGTGCCTTCAGTTCAAAAGAACCAATATGCCATAGTGGCGAATTCTGGAGTGACTTACTGGGAATTTTTTCAAGTTTCTTCACTTTCTCATTTTGCAAATGGGGAAATTGGGGTCCAGAGGAGTAACCTGTCTAGGTATCATAGGCATTACATCACTCGTGGAGCACACCCTGCTCTGTCTGTCGCTACGCTCTCCAGCCACTCTAGTCTCTCTCCAGCGTAGTCTTCACTAACTACTCTCACACAGACTTCTCGCATTGATGAAGTTCCACGGCAGTTCTGTTCAAAATCATTCCATTTATTATTTCATTATGTCTGTTTCATCCTGTACTAATTGTTTTGTATCCTGAAATGATTTCTATGCTTCTTTCTAACTCAGTGTGCAGTTCTACTCATGGTGGAAACTCATTAAATGCCTTGTAGTTGATAAAAAATGCAAAGATAACTCTCTTCCTCTCCTAGGCTACAAAATATTGCCCTGATTTCTATGATTTACCCTGACAATCACTATAGATCATGTAAAACTTTAATGTGTTTTACATATTAAAATTCTCTAAAATTCCATGCATGTGATGTACAAACTGGCCCTCAGTTTACCTGAAAGTTAACTAGCCTTCTGCAGTGATTTATGCCTTAGTTCTTGTGAATGTGAATTATTCAGTTTTAAATTTTTACATATTCCATGTAAATATCACCTAAACAAGAAATTTACATATATATATATATATATATATACATATATATATATACATATATATATATATATATTCAACTATCTTAGATTCTTTCTATTGGACAACAAAGCACATGCTACTGAAAACATGGATATTAGCTAAAAACAAATTTCACTATTTTTTAGCTGATTTTCTCCTCTTTTGAATTATCTGATGATCCTAAGGAAATATCTAATTTTAATATTACTTTATTTCAAAATGATGGTGGTTGGCAATAAAGGCTTGAGAATCACAACACCTTATTTAACATTCCAGCTCTGCCATTGATTGGCTGGGTGGTTCTGGAAAGAAAATTAACTTCTCTGAACTAATGCTTAATATCTAATGTGAGGATAATAACACCTCCTCTGTAGGGCTATTGTGAGAACTGAATTCAATAATGCATATGAAGGAATTGCTTAGTGTGCTTTGTACCATATGGTAATTGCTCAATAAAAAGTTTTATTGATAGTAATTATATATTCATAAACATAGTAATTGATACATCCTGACTCACCAGAAGAAAAGAGCTTGTATATTCAGAGGTGATCTCTTTCTCTCTCTTTCTCCCCTCTCTCTTCTACCTTCCCTCATCTTTTCCCTCACTCTCCTCTTTTTGACCCTCACCTGCTTCCTTCCTTCTTTCATTTATTCCTTCCTTTCTTCCTTTCTTCTGGTCCTTTCCAAGTAGTTTCCTGAGGTATAATATAATACAAAAAAATCCATATTTTCTAGTTCACGAGTTTGGTGAATTTCAACAATTGCATGAAGTTGGGTAACTGCTACCATGATAAAGATATAAAAGATATCCATCCTCTTAAAATGTTTTTTCATGTCCATCTGCAGTCAACTCCTCCCCACATTTTTGTCCCCAGGAAACCACTGATCTGTTTTTTTGCCACTATAGTTTTGCTATTTCAAGAATTCTGATATAAATGGAGCTACACAATATGTGGCATTTTGCACTTGATTTCTTTCACTTAGCATAAAGCTTTTGAAAGCATTCTTATTGTTATATATAGAATAACATTTTGTCCCTCTATGTTGCTGGGTAGGGCTCCACAGTCTGAATATGTGATGATGTGTCTATCCACTCACCAGCTGATGGGCACTGAGAGGTTGCAGTTGTTTGTTTTATGAAGGTTATTGCTATGAACATTAGGTTAGAAAGCTTTGTGTAGACTGACTCTTTATCACAGGAATTAGTGTCAATGGAAAGAGGATGCTGGGTCAAAATGCAAAGCATAGCCTGAGTGCCTGAGTCGGACCATATTGATTCTGGTCTTTAGAGCATCCAGTGATGCAAAGCAATATTAATGCGCCTGGAGTATCTCCTCATTTGTCCAGTATTTCAATATGTCCTTCTCATCCTTCTCAGAGGTGCTGCTCTAACAGACCCAATTTATATTACCTTCATCCTAACATGACTCTTTGATCTCAGATGGGCACCAGGTCTAAACAGGACAAAATGGATTTTGTCTTCTAAGAAAGTGAAGTTCAAAAACAATTGATAGGTTTCATTGATTATATACGTTTGAAATAAGAGTTGAGTTAGAATTTACTAGGGTGGACAGTTTCAGCAGTAAAATCCAATGAGAGAGAGAGAGAGAGAGAGAGAGAGAGAGAAGTGATATAGAAGAGATGAAAAGTGAGAGACTAGACAATAAGAACAATGAGCTCCATCCATCCGTCTATCTATCCTTTTTCCATTTCCATTTCCACCCTTTACATGATGTTCTATTGCCAGAAACCCTATAGTTCTCCAGTGAACTCTGTCTTTGATTTAAAATAGGTTCAGTGGATATTTTTCTTCACAAATCTAATGAATAAATACTTTTTGATTGAGATGAATCATGATTCCTATCAAGACTTATTTAGTTCTAACTCTGTATCAAGCACTTCAATAGTAACTTCTTTATTGGTCTTTTAAATTGGGCCATGACAGTGCTACTTGGAAAAAAGGTTTTTCCTTGTAGAAACTGAAATGAGTTTGAAAAAAATTAAATAATCTGTATAAAATGGCAGAGTTGGAGAAGAGCAGACCTAGAACCTGAATTCTGAATTGCTTTCCTTGAAAATTCTTGATATAAAGAGTGTTTCAATCCTGAATGTTTGGTAATAAAATGAAAGAAATATTAATTTTCAAAGCACAGAAAAATACCTCACAATCTTTAAATTCATATAGAACAACAAAATTCCTGAATAAACAAAATAACCTTTAACAAAAAGAACAAGACAGGAGGCATCACAATCCCTGATTTCAAAACATGTTTTGAAACAGTTTTATTTAAAATAGTGTAGTATTGACATGAAAGCAGACACATAATCCAGTAGAATAGGAGAAAACCCAGAAATAAGTTCATATATTTTAAAATATAAATATGCCAAAAATACACTCTAGAGAAACAATTGTTTCCTCCATAATCAGTGTTGGCAAAACTGGGATCCAACCCCATATGAATGAAATTAGAACTTTATCTTGTGCAAAAATCAATTTAAATGGATTAAAAACTTAAATATAAGATACTAAACTATTAAAAAATAGAAAAGAACATACCAAAATGTTCCACTGAATTAGTCCAGTTAGTGACTTTTTGGATGTGAACTGAAAGTACAGGTAGCAGAAACAAAAATACACAAATGGGATATCATTCAACTAAAAAGCTCCTGCACATGCATTCCCATGCATGCTCATTGCATCACTGTTCATAATAACCAAGAAGAAATCACCTTCAGTGTCCACCAATAGATAAATGAAGAAAGGTGGGAATCTTGCTATTTGTGATGATGCACATAAATCTTCCCAGTGGTATGCATTGAGTGCAGTAAGTCAGACACAGAAAGGCAGATAACATGTGAAGAATCTAACACAGATTTGAATTCATAAAAGAAGAGAGTAGAGTGGCATTATGAGAGCTTGTATGGAGCAGGGAGGGAAAAGATAGAGAGTGATTGATCAGAAGGTACAAAGTTTCAGACAAACTAAAGGAATAGATTTTAAGATTTATTGCACAGTAGGGTGACTACATTCAATAATAATGTATTATACATCTAAAAATAACCAAGAAGTTGTATTTCAAATGCCAAACCACAAAAAATGATAGGTAAGTAAGTGGATGGATAAGTACCTTGATTCAACCATGCCACACTGGATAGATCCCACTGCACCCCATAAATGTGTATGATTATGAGTTGATATTCAAAATAATTATTAAAAATGAATTTTAAATGGTTAAAAGTGAGAGAGAGAGAGAATATCGAGAAATATCCCAGGAGTTTATAAAACTTTCCCAGCTTAGTAGCCCCCATATTTAATGGAAGGGAATGGATAAATTAGTAGGCATTGAGGGAATTCCTGCCTATGAAGTCCACATTCCCTGCGAATCGAGATTATTTGCTGATAATAAGGGAGGCTATGATGGTGTGGGAGAGTTGAAGAGAGGATTTGTGGATGCCATACGATGCTGCTCTTTCTTCTAAGTGAACAGGAGCTGGAAAGACACGGTGGATGTGATTCAGTGGAAGAAATTCAGCGACACACAGCCAGGAGGGAGTGGGGGAAAGAACGGGGGCCGCAGGGAGGAATGGGGGGCAGCAGACATCGCGACGCTTCCCTTAGCCTGGGGGGCTCTGCAATACTGGCAGCGTGGGTCGAGCACAGGTTTCAGTCACGCTGCTTGAATGTGAATGTAGTCATGGCAAGCAACTGATTTTGCCCTGCTGGTTTTTCAGTGCTGGTCTCTTGATCTCAAAACAAAGATTCTTGAAACTCACAGGCTGGTGATTAGCACCACAAGGCTGAAATCCGGAAAATACTAAGACTACTTACACATAGCACGTGCTGAATAAATAGGAAGAAACTTGTCATCACACCTTACTTCACTGATTGTCAACCATTTATCTTTAGGATTTTTTTCTGACCTAATAATCAAGGAAATTTCCAGTGGTAAGTATCATTTCATGACCCAGAGAAGGACTTCCTCTTCATAACCAAGTCTAAATATTTTTATCTAGACTTCTGTAACTACTAATTTAAATTTGTCAAAGCACCTTGTTAGTTACAGGTTTTGAAGCACTTAAATATGTGTTTAAACCACTGGACACGAAAGGTGTCACAGCTGCTGATGGCTCAGGGGTTCGAGTGACCCTGAATCATTAGGGTAGGTGAATGATCTCTTGTGCAAAAGATGGGCAGTTAGAGAATGGGTGAATGACCCTCTCTTATCTTATATGAAAGGTAATTTAATTCGTAGCTATAGACTTAGACACATACAGATCTAGAGATTAGAGAATGTATATTGATATATTTCCAATACGTAGTGCTTTGTACTCTGTATAAAAAACTAGCTGATTGCTTTATATATTTAGCTTTGAACAATTTGTGCAGAACAATTTCAGAAAATCAATGCAACTCCAAGAAAGCATTAGCAGGAACTGGGGTCCTGATGATCATGTGCTTATAGGACATACTGTAGTAACATGTTTGGTTATTGGGCCCTGAAATATTGTTGGGTGAGAGACAAACAAAACATCATAATAGCTGTTGACATTTGCCCACCTATTCTTGTCCCAAAATGAGCACTTTGAAAGCAGTTAGAGAGAAGTGATTGGTTATTTCTGACACAGTCCTCAGAAATGAAAAACTAGTAAGTATATGTAAATGTGTGTATCTGAAGGTCAGGGAAACTCAAATAAAGCTGGGAGTCTGATATTTCCAGGACTTCAGCTCAGTTCCTGGGCTGCTCCCTGTCTAATTGAACTCAATTATTGATATAAATGCTAGTGAGTAAGTAGCTGTAAGAGGAGACAGGCAAGATTAGCTTCTATCAGCTCTGAAAGCACATTCACTTACAAACCTCAGAGTAATTCAAACTTGTCCTGTGAGTTTGATCCACAAAGTGATCCTGAACTAACAAGAGCAGCCCTGGCATTACGGCCTCTCTGGCACAGAGTGCCTCCTCCAAGAGCACATCACCTGCCAGGTTCAAATCGCTCCTTGCTCTGCACCTTTTCTACATGGTAAAAATTTATACCCTTGCTAGAAAATATCATTTCAGCATCTAATTTGAAATCAATGATTAAAAGGATGATCCATAAACTCTTCTAGGCACCTATGGAGATGAGGGTCATAACTACTCTGAACAGATCGCTACCTTGAAATGTATAGAGAATCCAGAATATAGGGAGATTTTTATTCGGAGGAAAGTACAGAAATAAGCACATAGCATTATCAGGCTTTCACTGCCTTAGGTCAAACACGACCCAGAAGATCTTTTGCTAAATAAGTGAACTCTGATGTTAGTTTCATAACCAGGGAGTGGTGTTGGGCTTTTTACGTGAAATGTCTTTTCTACCTTGCAAGGCCCACATTTTGAGTTCTGTTCCTAATGTGATTCCCTCTCTACACACACTGTGGGACTTAGTGACTTCTCAGGTGTCCATTTGTCTTGCCAACTTGATTCTGCAGGCACTGTGCCATGTTGCTTTTGCTCACACTTTGGAGATCCTAGTGTGATTTGGACAACCTTGTAAGAAGCATAGTTCTGCAGCCTCCGTTTTTTCACCTGAAAATCCTGGAAAATTGTTATAAGGATTAACTCTGATAGTGTGATGAACACAGTCAGGGGCAGGCAGCAGGCACAGACAAAAGTGAAATTTCCCTGTCTCAGCACAGTGTCATACACACACGCACAGGTACCTTATTTTCCCTTTACCCATCAACACTTACCCAGCGTTCTTTCTTTAATGCATGACTCTGAGAGAATTAACTCACCACGAGCGAGACATGAGTATTTTTAGAACTGAGTTCTGAGCTCTTCAGGGATGTGCAAACTTCCCGGTTCTGGCAGCAGACCTGTGCAGGTGTTGTCCTTGGCAAGGGGACAGGGGCTGCTGGGCAGCACTCCCTTGCCAAGCACTGCCTGCATCTCTGGCCAGGTTTGTTTGCTTTTGGGGAGCACAGGTTAGAGAAGAGGGCTGCAGAGTATGCTGACGATCAGTTGAAAGTCATTTGGCTGGAGGAGCTGCTGTGTTTTCCTGCCTATGAAAGAACAAGGGAAGGAGCAGAAGGTGAGAAGGAGAAAGGCAAGGGGAATGAGAGGGAGATGGCCAAGGATGCGAATGAGGAGGCAGAGAGAAGGAGGAAGGGAAGAAGAAGCAAGGAAAAGGAGAAGGAAGAGGGAGGGGCAGAAGAGGAGGCAGGGAGGACCTCTTCCTTAATTTATAAGGCTCTTCCTCCACAGGAGAATTATTGCCTATTTTCATGTGAAATAATCTCTGATACTAGTCTGTGCCATCTCTATTTTCACTTTATCTTGCCCTTTTATAGTATGTTCTCTCAGTTTGGGAATTAAAAAAATAATCATTCTTTGTTATACTAGATATATGTTAATAGCCAAACCTTTAGAAAAAAAGAAAGAAAAATAGACCCAACAAAAGCTTTGGAATTGCTATAAAAAGAATTTAATTAGATGACTAGCTATGGGCTCTTCTCATGTCTGTATTTTGGGAAGAAAAGGCATGATTTTGTTCTTTGAGTTACATAATGCATACTTTTATATTAAGAACATCTTGTATCTGTACAGGTGAATTAATATATACATTGAAAATCAAATCACTTCAAAGCTTATAAAGACCTTGTGAATATGTGGCCCAGGTTGTTTGAATTTTTTTTAAACCACCATAATTATTCCCCTCTAATTGATGCTTCAATCAAGTGAAACTGGCTCTCAATATATACACATACATAAATCTACAAAGCCGTCACACTGTGGTTATGCTAAAGGAAACAGGGCTGTTGGCACTCAGGCCTTTCTCTAGCTCTTTTCTCTTACGCTTCTCCTCCTCCAAGCCAGCCTCTGAGGAGCTTCCAAATAACCCTAAAATTCAGAGGAACGCACCCCGTCTCTCTTGTGATCTGAAGAATCGAAGTCCAGTTCAGCTAAACAGCTTGGTTATGGCGAGTTCATAGTAAGAGCACTCACTGGCATCATGTTCTGAGTGATGGACCTGGACCAGGTACCTTCTCAGTACTTACCCAGTCAAAGCTTCTAATTTCAGCACCTCAAGGATGCTGACCTCTCCCTAGTCTCATTTTGTAGGTGGAAAAAACTGAGGCCAGACTGAATAAGCAATCAGAAGCAAAGCATTCCAGCCTTCTGTGTCTCTCCCCCCGCAGGGATTTAACAGTACTTGGAAGGTCAGAGATGCTGAGAGATTTGAGATACCCACATGCCAGCAAGATTCAGCTCAAGCTCCAGGCTACCTGTGTCAGTACCAGAGAGTTTGCCTGAGACTCAGCTGCTACTGGGAAGTAGGAATGTGTAAATCATTGGAGTAGGGATGAGGCATTAATGACGAGAAAAGCAGCAAAGTCCTGTCCAGTACCAGTGTCCAGGATTAAATTGTGTACTGTCCTTGAGAACTGGAAACATTCTCTTCTCTCTCTCTCTTTTCTTTTTTCTTCTTGTTTTTTCCATGTCAGCGGCAAGGGAAAAGCAGCTTGGAATTCCCCTTAGAGCACGTGCCCAATTCCTTGGAGTAGCAAAAGGTGTTACTGGTATAAGAGCCTCACTCCCAAATGATATGCAGAACACTCGTTTGTTCTTGTTAACAAGGAAAGGCAGATTGTGCATAGGCTGTGTGGTGCAGTATGGTGCACTGTAATTACACAGATATGTGATTAGCTGGGATCTAGATGAAAACTCTTGAGTGAACAGAACCTATTATGTATTTCTTAATGAGAAAAAAAGACAAGTAATGGGCTTTCACCCTAAGATAATTTCTAATTTTGTCTGTGGATCCATTTTATTTCTCAACATTCTCTATCTTGAGCCTTTTGTGATAAGTGTAAATAGGTTTTCCAAGTCCAAATGTGTCACGAGAGAATTTTTATGGTGGAAATATTCTGAGTCCCAGACATCAAATTGGCCCTTGTATGTTTTGGCAGAACCTCTGCGTGAATCATCTTGTCTCCAGGTGATGTTTCAATGAGCCCAGGCAAGAAGATCGGGGCATTTTAGAAAACTAGACTGCTCACAGAAGATAGGATTTACCAGTAGAGTTTGGGCACAATCAAACTGTGATTCCTAAAACTGCAGTGTTCATTTAGATTGCTAGTGACCATGTCTGCTCCCACAAAAGATAGAAAATAATACAGCACACATCCTGAAAAATCCAAAGAAAAGCATTGTAAAAGTTTGTTTATTTAGTTACCATTTTGGAGTAAGAGGTTGTCTCAAACTAAATTTTATTGTAACAGAAAGTTCAAAATTACACATGAAATGCTTTCTTGCCCCTTTTCCTCCTCTTCTTTCTTAAACTTATGTACAACCCTATGTAAATTTCACATCACACAGCTCTCTTTCTGGCATTATTCTACTATTCTCTCTGACCAGTCTTCAGGGTAAAGTCCTTAAGAATCTTCCTCAGTGCTGGTGCTACAGATAAAGCCTAAATTATAGCCATTGTTTCCTGCATGCGGAGGTTCACTTAGGTCCAAGTCAAATTCTGTGCCTTCCCACAAGTCCCTGTATGTAACTTGTGGTTCTGTAGCATGCGTTAGAGTCACTCAGAGGTTTTCTTAAACCCATAGATTTCTAGACCCCACCCTTCTATGGCTATGATCTAGTAGATCTGATGTACTGTACAAGAATGTGCATTTCCAGATCTTCCTAGGTGCTGCTCATATTCTTGGCCTAGTAACGACTCTGACCACTACTATTCCAGGAAGAAAATTCACTTGAATGATTGTACACTTGTGTCTGACAGCTTTCCTGTTGCTAGGACAAACTGCCTGATACCCATAACTTAAAGGAGGAAGGGTTTACTTCAGAGTATATTTGCAGAGATTTCAGAGCATCATCAGGGAGCGCAAGGCAGAAAGGTGGTGCTGGAGGGACATGGTGGAACAGCAAGCTGTTCACCTCATGGCGAGCGGGAGCAGAGCTCAGGAGGAGAGCGCCAGCGTGAGTCACGCTTTCTATGGCGTGTCCCCAGGGACTCACCTCTAGCTAGGCCATGCGTCTTCCTCGCACATTCAACTGTGAAAATCACTGGACTAATCCACTACCCACCCCATCCACTCACTTCTCAGGAGTCTCTTAACTCAGTAAAGTTGAAAATTAATTAGCACATCACTGGTTAAAGATAATGATGGTGGGAGAGAGAGATTATAGTATGACAGACTTGTATGCAATTTAAGACTAATTGCGATAGGGTTGAGAGGGTTGAATTTAATCTCTAAATCTCAAGTCAGAGAATCAGATTTATTAAGGCATCTTTTCCCTACAAAGTCCATTATTCTAGACAGCTCACATTCCAGCCCTGTAATGATAAGACTGCTGTTTTCTGTTTTAGCTGCTTCTGTAGCTCTCTAAACTCTGGGAAGGATGAGCAAAGAGAATCATTTCTCGACATTTACTCTTTAGCCTTTGGACAGCAATCAAAAGTATATTTCAAGGAGAAAGGAGAAAATATGTATACTAGGACAAATGCTTTCTATCAAAATGGCTCTGTATTTCAGTTCCCATGGAAACAGAATTATATTAGTGATTTGCTTTTACTTAATGTAGTATTGAGGAGAAAATGCTTCCATTTCATTATTCAAATGGTTTGCTTATACTTTACCAAATTATAAGACAGCAATACCAATGTGGGTTTCTAAATAGTTTAAACTGGTTTGCCACATTAAGCTCAGAAAATGAACTAGAGATTTCATTCTGATTGTAAATTGTTGGGTCTTTTTAAGTCTTTGGGTTTTTTTTTATAAACTACTGCTGTTTAGCATTCAAAAATGCTAACCTTTAGCTAGAATTTACTGTAGAAGTTCTTCAGAGCCACATGACTTTTTGGCATGCAGTTACTGCCAATGGAGACCAAGCTACTTTTTCTCCTCCTGTGCTGTATTCATAGCAACTTTGGGGATAATCATCAACATAATCAGTTTTTATTGGGCTTTCAAACATATTTTTCTACTACTTTTAAAACCTGCTATATTGTTACTTTCAACTTTATGAAATCTTTATTACATTGCAATTTCTTATAGTTTCCATTGTAGATTTGCTACCACAAGTTATAATGAAATTCTTTGGGCCAAGTAGTGTAATCTCTCTTTTACAGATCTTTCTATTTCATGTACACATTACTGTCTACTGGTGAGGAATCAGCTGTCTTCACGGTATGGTAATAGGGACTTTAAGAAAGTTTATAAGGCATTTTACTCTTATTTTTTAAACATTAATTTGCACTAAAATTTCTCAGGCTATTATGTGAATATAAATACAACTTTAGAGGTACATTTTTAACCTGCAAATTGTGTAATTACCTGTCTCAGATGGATGAAGAGTTTGATTGCCATGGTTTGGAACGTTTCATAGGAAAGTTTGGAAATATCCACTTGATAAAGTTCACAGAAGATTGCAAAAGGAAATCCTGCGTATGGAGAGTGAGTGGGTGAGGCCAGGAAAGGACTGTGAGGACTTCTGTAGTTTAGCTTCACTGCGGAGCATTGTGTCCATAGCCAGGTCTTGGACTTTCATCTTCTATATTCATGAAATTTGTACACCCTCCTCCAATGAATTGGTTAAATATGTCTGAAATTTCAAATTTGGTTTTATGCTTTCAAAAATGATCAGGTCTAATATGAGCTGTTTCATTTTGATACTAATTTTCCAAAGATTACTTAGTGGGCCACGTTGAACTGACAAGTTCTGTTCTCTACAATGTACTTCTGCTGGGGATATAGCTCAGCAGCACAGCTCCTGCCTGGCAAGTGCAAAGTTGTGAGTTCAATTCCCAGTACCAAAAGAATTGTTAATCTTTAACTTGTGGCCTCACTTCTGTTTCTATTTTTGTAGTGACCAACACATTCACTCATTATTTCAACCAACAGATATTTTTTTCTAGTACTTGATGCTCTTTGACCCTGAGGTTAGTGATATGCAAGAAAATAGTCATATCTTATAGATGGAGCTTACGTACTAATGTAGAAGACAAATCAGAAAAAGAGAAATTAATGTAGTGAATAGCAATGGTGGTATAAATTAATATAAATAATTGCAATGGTGAAAAGTACCACGAAGGAAACAAACTGCATGGAAGAGAGAATGCAGGAAGAGACGTGCTCTGGTATAGAGGGAAGCATTTAATCAGAGACCTGGAGACTGACAAGGAGCTCACTGTTCCCTGAGCCACAGGTGGAGATGGAATTGGAATGATCCTGGCAAAGAAAACAATCATATGTAAAAGTTGTGGGGCAGGAAAGAATTGGGAAAGTTGTGTCACCTTATATAGTATCTGGAAGTCTTTCCATCTGTCTCTCCCATTTCTCTTTCAAGCACAGATTGGTAGATTATAAAGATGGAAGTTCTGAGTTAATAATTCCCAGTAGACAGTTTAGTAGTTTAGATTGAACATTTTTCTTGAATACTCACTCAATTCCTGACAGCATGATGTTTTGTGAAGCCTTCTTGCTGCTGCTGCGGTGCTCCCTGGACAGACAGCAGCAAGGATATTATCCAGGAACTTGTTAGTATCACAGGCTCTCAAGTGACCCTCGTGCCTACAGAGACTGCATTGTAGCCAAGTCTCCATATGAGTTATGTGCATATTACAGTTTGAAAATTATTGGCAAAGGGTATTGACATTGAAGCAGGTTTTGGATTTTGGAGGTGATTTGTAGTTTTAGTTCTGCCGCCGGGGTAATTTTTGCCACCCCCCTCCCCCACGGATCAGATTACATGCCTCCATCCTTTCATCTGTGATCATTCAGAGGTTGAGAACTGAGACCAGGCTCCCATGTGAGCTCTGAACAACTCCAATTGCATTAGTTTCTACCATGCCATGGTTTGAAGAAAACTTTTGTGAAAGAGATTTAAAGCTTACTGTTCCTGAGGAGTTCTGGTCACTTCTAAATAAAAAATTTTATTGTTAGAATATTGCTCATTAGCATTAATTTCTTTCTTTTAAAAAACAAAGCAGAAAAGTATATTTAGTTACATACACACATCAGGCTTACACTCATTAAGTACCGAGGACAACAGCTCAGCCAATCTGGAAGGGACACTGCCTGTCTCTGAGTTTCCCCTGCTTTCCTTACTCTTAGCTATATACTACCTTGACTGCAAACCAGTTAACTCTGCAGACAGCTGCATACAGGCCCTTATGACACTGTCTTTCACTCAAACATTTTATTAATGTTATAACTGAGAACTTTCTGGTCTTTAGCCATCCCTTGGCCGATATCATTCACTTTGTGTATGTTGCCCTGAGTGACCTTGTGGCTATTCTTTTAAGATTTTGATACAAGATACATTAACTATTGTTATTGCCTAATTGTTTTGTTCTGATTTTTAGAGGAGGAAAAAGTGATTTTTTTGTATTTTCTTTATTAATATCTACATGTATTGCATTAAAATAAAAATTAAAATAAAAAATAAAAATTGGGTTCAGAAGTCTGAGGCACCCAATTGTATCCTATATGTGGCAATGCAAGTTCTCTAAATCCTGGTGACCTAATAAACAAGTTTGTTTACAGTGAACCACTTCTATAGCTGAGTTCTTGAGTCAGAATCAGAGCCATAGTTACAGTCACAGTCACCAAACGGAATCATCTGCAATCTGTAGAAGGGACTTAATAGCCCACTTCTGAATGTGGGACCTTCTTTCTTCAAAACAGCAGCAAATGTTCTCCTGAGACTCATAGTGTGGACCCGTCATCCACATTTTATATTTTCCATCTGCTTAGCTGCCTCAGACTATTACTTATTTATATGTTTATTGACTTCAGATGGCATATTTCCTCCAAAGAACTCAGGAAATTGAACGATTTGTTTTAGAAGTCTACAAAATATGTCCTTACTCATTCACCTAAGGGATTTACATGAAGTTATTTTACATTCTCCTTCATGTATTGTGGAGTGTTTATTATAAAAATACATCTTTAAATCTTACTAGGTGTACATATATTTCTCTTGCAAAATACAACCATCAAGAATAGAGGAAAAAAAGCTGAACTAACTGACCAATGTTCTTTTCTTAGAAAAATCGATCTCATCAGTAACTCATGAAATTGAATTTCCCTGGTCAGGAACAAAGCAGATAATCATCACTTAATAATATTTATGGGTGATAGAAATGCAGGGTAAATAAAATTAGCTTCTGAAACTATCATCAAATTCTTTAAAAACTTTTTGTTTATCTCAGAGGAATTTATGAGGCAGTTGTAAGTGTATTTTTCTCAGTTTTATTTGGGTGAACACACAGCAGAAGTACTCAATAGACATTTGCCGAATGACTGAGGGGTGAGTAAATGAATAAAGTGAAATACTGATGAGCTCTAATTTGGGCAAAATGCATTCTTACAGACTGCTTCCTAATGAAAATTGCTTAAAAGCAAAAGACTGATGAGAGGAATCCACTGCTTTTGTCCGCAGAAATTATTGGAAATTTACAAATAAAGAAAGGCGAAAGGTAATCAGAGATCTGCAGTAGATGATGACAAACGAATGAATGGTAAAGAGCAACATGACAAAGCATGGTCATTATACAGGAAGTAGAATTCTAGTAAAAGATGATTGGACAAGGCCACTTTAACCTGGTTACTTGTAAGACAGTATTTACTCATGGAAGATAAGTACAAGAAGCTTCATCTTCTCTGTGGAAGTATGCCGAAAGCCAATTCATTTCTCTCCTGATATTGAAAGGTATGGTGAACCTTTTGAACATGCCTAATAGAATGAATGAAAAAAAGTGAGTATGAGGTGGGTTTGACTATGAAGTAAACTGCCCTAAAGGGCATTGCTGGAACTTTAGGAGAATCAAACACTCAAACAGAAAATAACAACTTGCCCCAGCAGAAAGCTCCAGCTTCTCGTAATCACCCTTTGCCAACACTACCTTCTTGGACAGAGTACTGGTCTACAAAGAACTTCATTCTAAGAGGCACAATGTACAGAAGAAAATTAACACAAGATCTGTAGAGCAAAGTAATATGGATGACAAAAAGCAATTAGATAACATATCAGAAAAAAAAAGAAAATGGGAGAAAAATACATTTTTTTACAGTTTAAATAAACACTACAGATGTTTCAAAAACTGATATCAAATTAATAAAATACATTTAAACACACATGCACACACACACACACACACACACACCCTGAATCAAGAGGAAAAGCATGGAAACAGGTCTTACAAAAGAAATGGAATGAAAAATAAAGCCACGGGAAAATGCATCCCTGTTGGGAGAGTGAGACAGGATGTTTGCAAGTTCAAGCCTGAACGATTTAATGATTTACTAAGACCCTGTCTCAAAGTCAATAAAATAAAACAAAAGACATGGTGTTTTAACTCAAAGGGAAGCTACTTTTTTGTACCAAAAATTTTCACCTTCAAACTATGAAGAAAAAGGAAAGACAGTTCTAAATATTCTATTTATAATACTCATGGGTCCAGAAGAAAGGCTGGAGATAATAAGAGGAAAAGAAATAGAAACACAAATAAACAGAAAAGTCATTTTAGATATTTCATGGTTGTGGAAGGCAGATAAAGCAGACATAAATTGTCATATAATAGATCATGATTATAATCAATGATATTTCTTAAAAGATAACTATATTTCACAGAAAAATGAAAATATATGGTAAAAGAGCTCTTCTTGAAATCAACTAAAGCCTGAATTTTAATATGAATAGAAAAAGCTGTATTCTAGGAAAAGTTTGTATGAAGCATGTCCTGATGAATATAAAGCAAATATCTATGAGTACTTAACAGAGAAAGTGAACTAGTCTAAAGTTCTTCGTGGCAGAAATGAAGACCAGAGCACAGGGAAAACTCTGTGAAAGAAATTATTGTACACAGATTTGTATTCATTCAAACTGTTATTAAATATAAAAGCTATATGCTAGCGGGAACTCAAGGATCATTATACCCTTGATCACTTTTCAAAATAAAAACCACAAAGACACAAACAGTTGATGAAAGAACTTATTCAAAGTTTATAAATAAAATACTTAAGTGTAGAAAACTCATGACATCAATATTGAATCCATTTAGATAGAGAAGGGGCTAAAGAAAACCTTTAAGCATTGTAATTATGTGAATATATAAAATGTTCTAAATGTATTACTTCATTTGAGATTGTGTTATAATTTTAATTAATTATGTAATCATCAGCAATTGGGTGATTCAGTGCTATGGGAGGATTCCTTAAGAAGATGATTCTCTTTGCTGGAGCTAGGCTTGGATCTTTATGTAAGCATGATAAACACTCATCCACAAGGTATCACGATAAAGTAAATTTTTAATGGAAGAAAAAAAAGAAAAATTATGTTTAAGGATTTTGAATTTAGAGTAAACGCAACCCTCTGGTCTTTGGAGCTATGTTTAGCTGAGTTCTCTAGAAACAGATCTTGAAATAAAATTTGGATGTCCATGATTTAAGAAGCTGTTCTCTCTCTCTCTCTCTCTCTCTCTCTCTCTCTCTCTCTCTCTCTCTCTCCCTCTCTCCCACTTTCTTTCTTTCTTTCTTTCTTTCTTTCTTTCTTTCTTTCTTTCTTCTTTCTTTCTTCCTTGGCATTGGGCATCAAACTCATGGCCTCAAACTTGCCAGCAAGCACTTTGGGGCTGAGTTATGTCTCTGGCCCTAAGAGGCTGCTCTTAAGAGAAAACACATGAGAGACGCTGAATGGGGAAGAAATAGAGTGAAAATGTTTCACCAGCAGGAGTTTAGCTTTGGTCTAATCCTACAGAGAGATCTGGACCGTGAAATGAACCATAATATGGACCCCCTAACTTGAGATGTGAGGAGCTAGAAGTTTGTATCCTCTGAATTTCAGTGAGTGCTATGGAGAGCTCAGTGTGTGAGGGATTGAGGAGAAACTGGCTCCAGAGGTGGGTGTTTCTGGTTCTCTGGAGGATAATTCCCTGGCAAAGAGGGTATGTGGAGGCCAGAAGCAGCCAACATTTACACCAACATTCACAGAGATGAGGTGAATCAGCCTGATAAGCACAGCCTGATAAGTACCACATAGAGAATGCTGATAGTGCCGCTTGGTATTCGCTTTCCTTGTCCCGGAGAGGTCCTTTGTGACATCTCCTCAGGGCTTATCAATGCAACTTCCACTGTTTAGGCTGCATTTCACCAAGAAGAGGGAATGAAGGGAACTCTGTGGAGAGATGAGGAAGGGGAGAGGAGGGCCTGGAGTTTTTTGGAACAACATTTGCCAATGACTTTTGTGGAAGTTGTTCTACCATCAAGTTGTTATCTATGTGATCACATGTGGGGTCACAGCAGCTCACATGGTTTGAGGTGTTGCTTGATACCCTCCCCTGGCTCTGCCCAAGTCTTCCTCCACTGCTGCTTATCTCATGCCCCATTACTCTGTCCAGCATAGTCATCCATCCCACAGAGGATGACGTGTAGCAAACGACAAGAGGAAAAGATTGGAGCCTCCAGAATGTAAGTGAGAAACAGAGTTACTTCATGAGTAATGTTGATGTAAAAGAAAAACATTGTTTCTGGCTAAAACGAGACTAGAAACAACGAATCTGCCCTCTGATCTGGGACATCCCAAAATCTCTAAGATATACTAAAGAACCCCACAGATCTCCAGCAAAGGACCAGAGTGTGTCATTTGTCACACTTATTTCATAATGGAATTCTTTGTTTGCTGAACATTTCATGAGACATCCTGTGGAATTAATATTCTATAGAAATTTTCTTTAGTAAATGCTGATGTAGGCAATGGAACCTAGGGTTTTTAAAAAATATAGATGAAGATACCATTTGTACGTTAGCTTGAAAATTGGGAGGATACCTCAGATAAAGAATGTCAGGGGAAATAGCCCAATTAGGGTATTTTCTAAGTAAAAATGCCAAAGACTTGATGCAGATTTAGTAGTCATTAATGCAAACTCCTGGGAAGAGCAGGATCCCCTAACTAAGGGGCCACTGCAGATTTATTCTTCATGAAACAGCTAATATATGGCGATGTATGAATCTAAGCATCATACAGAGTTGTGTTTCCTCATGCAGAATTGAAATAATTCTTCAAAAGTGATATGTGTGATGTAGTCCTGCTCCTGAAATCTAGGCAGAATAGGCTATGGGCTCACTCAGCAAAACATGTAGAAACCAAGAGCTTTCTCAAGAGTGACGACACCAAAGTGAGGAGGACTTACTCCTGGCTCTTGAAGAGTTGAAGACCCACTGATGAAAAGAAAAGTTATAAACTTTAAATTTTGTTGTAATAAACATGTACAACATGAACCTATACAGGATTTTGAGGAAGAGGTAAATGACTGTCTAGGCATCCTAAAGAAGATTCATGATTTCTTTATGGAACAATCTTTCTGTCATTCAAGGGAGGAATCAAGTTCATAGCAGACCCACCTGCTGTGTTTTCCCTAAACATGCCCAAGTTATTATATAACTTCTAAATTCTTTTGAATCCCATTCCTTCCTCCTCTAGAGGCTTTATGATTGCCTGATGTTTTCTGTCAAGTGTGTCCTTACAGAATTGAACATCACTCCAAGCATGGGAAGAATGCAGAATCCAGCAGTCTTCTGGGAAAGGGTAATAGATCCAATCTGGGTGGAAGTTTTCCTGGTATATTATCAATATTTCCCCTCTCTCCTTCTGAGTTCTCCCGGGTGAGTTAGTCTAGTTTCTAGACGTCCAGAAAGTCTATCTTGTACTGCTCTCCATTGTAGTAGAAAAGAATGATCTGCAACACTCATGTACACTAATGTTAATGCATTAATACAAAGATGTTCAAACTAAACAAATGTGTTTGGGAATAGTGTAGTGCTTAACCCAAATAAAAATCTCTTCAAAGAATGTAATACATCATCATGGAAAACACATATTTGGTAAAGGGGCATATTCTAGTGCATTTGAATCATGCTATACATTTGATTGCTGACTATTCTTCGAGATAGATGTTCATAAAGGTATTGAAGGAAAACTGATAGGAACATAATATAGTAATGCTACAGTATAAGCTAATGGTGTTAGATGCTCCATGAGATAATTTGTGCCAAGCGATTTCACATGTATGAAGATCATTCAAGTCTAAGAAAGATACGATTCTATAAGAGGTTAGCATCTCCATTTCACTGAGGCTCACAGATGTGAGAAATTGCTGAAGACCAAGCCAGAGGCCAAGTTTCAGAGTCAAGAGGCTTGGATTTCAGTTTTTAATTTAGTCATTTACTAATTGAGATTGTTGGACTAATCCTCAATGTATTCAATCTCCATTTCCCTCCTACAAGATGAAGGAAGTTGATTAAATCTTTTCAAGACTATTCTGGATTATATAAGTGTGTGGCTCTCTTCTTGGGACTGTAGTTAGCAGATGGTCAAATCTCAGAAAAAAGACAAAGTCATTAGTTTTTCTGGTGTTTTTCAGCATTTTACCTTTAACATGAAACATTGCACAACATCTCCCTGACTGTATTGTTTTTGACTCTAAACAGTAGCTGCTCTTTCAAATGTCTCCTATTTAGGCATGAACAAGGTACAGAAAAGCATGAGAAATATGGTTGTAGTACAAGGAAATCAATAAGGTTAGAAATCTTCACACGTTTAAGTTAATAATGTCTGACACTGAAAACAAAGTCATATTTTATTGCTAGAGAGGAATGCTCTTTGGCAAACTATGATACTAATATAATTGTGAGCAATGCTTGTTCATCAATTCTGGGGGCCATGCTGGCATGCCAGACAAGGGGACTGATGACCTCCCATGCTTGCAGTTGCATTGCTCAACATCAGCTCATATATTGTTGCATGAAATCAACAAAGCAAAGGTAATTTACACTGGCCAGCCAAGGAACATGGGCTTCCTGTTTGTTTCTGTCCCTGTTTTCATTAACAATTGAAGGAGGTAGTGCACAGTGATAGCCAAGATGGCAAAATTCCTTCTTCTTTTGTAGGATTTTGTTTCCTATTTCATAATCCTTGCCTGGAATCCTAAAGTTGGGAGATCAGAAATAACAATCCAAAGTCTACCATTATAAGCATTAGTTCCACAAATGAGCTATAAGTATGGTGACAGTGTGAAATAACTCTTAGAAACTCTTTATATGCTGTCTTTGTTCATTTGTGGTTTTGTATGAAAAATACTATAGACTGAGTTAAACAGCAAAATGTTGTTTCCAATGGTTCTGGGGTCCAAGATCAATATACTGGCAGACTCAATGCCTGATGAGAACCTGCTTCTAGGTTCATACAGAAATGTTTTCTTGTGTCCCCCATGGCAGAAGGAAACAGAGACCTCTCTGGATTCTCTTTTGGATGGAATTGCATAAGTCAGCTTAGATGATGTGACACCTTACAGAAATCAAGGTATAAAGAGAAAAGTGTTAAGTTGTCTCATAATTTCAGTCTCTAATCATTTAATCTTGTGGGCCTTGGATCTGTAGTAACAGAGTATTTTGAAGGGTCCCTATGGTAGGGGAGCTTTTTACCTATGGCAGCCAGGAAGCAAAAGGAGAGACATGAAGGAGGTTCTGGGGTTACATTAGCTTCTTCAAGGGCATGTCCTCAAAGATCTAACTTCCTCCACTGAGCACCATATCCTAAAATTTTCTAGACCTCTTGATAGTGGCACAGGCTGGGGACAAAGTTTTTAACACACAAACCTATGGGGACTTACTCTCCCAAAGGCCTCTACCTGCTCCTAACATTATCATCTTGGTAAGATTTCAACATGTGGACATGGAAGAAGCACAAGCATGAGGTCTGTCACATACACTCTTATGTCTTAGAGATGGATGTGGTTTTCAAGTAGTTCTTTCAACATAGTAACGTTTCCCAAACTTCATTCTTTGTCCTCCTCTTTTGATGTCCTATTATTTGGTCACATTTTAAAACATTTATTCTGGAAAATATTACATGGTCTACATTTTCCTTTCCTTGATTTAATTTTGATCCCTTTTCAAGGCCTTCCTTTGGGATCTCTAACTACCTATATCATAATTTATCACAGGGAATGAGATATAATCATGGTTTTGAGACTAATTCTAGGCATGAGTTTATTATATAAAAACAAGCTCTATATACAATGTGGTGTCACTAAATCTTGGATGTGTTTTTTTTCCAGCCATATAATTTTTTCAATAATGTCCTTTATCTCAAAAAATTGAGCCTCCTACATTTCAGAATCCTTAGGATAAACCAATTCAGATTTTTTTCAAAAATGTCAGTCCAAATGAGACTACTTCCTAACATCCTACACTTGTACAAAGATGACAGTAAGAGTCTTCCCCAACATGATTTGTGGGGTTTTCTCAGGTGTAGGCCATATAACATAATTCATTTGGTGAATTATGGGCAACAAATTAATATATCTGGCTTCATATTGTTCATATTCATACCGTATAAAGTAATCCATAAGTTTTGATGCTGGGGCAAGGGAAGTTAGAAAGACATGAGCAGAAATTATGATCAGACACAGGAGATGCTGAATAGAAGTCCAACAATCATAAAATAGTCTCACACAACAGATAAAGGCTTCATAATTAGGAAGTGTCATAGTTACTTTTTCTCATAGCTAAGACAAAATACACAACATTACAAATTAAAAGAGGAAATGTTTATTTAACTAATAGTCATAGAGGTGTCATTTCATAGTTGATTGGCTTCTGGATAAGGTGGCATCATAGAGGAGAAACAGTTCATGGCGGGCAGAAGTCAGCAAGCAGTGAAGAAACAAAACTGTAAGCAGCGAGCAACCACAGCAGCCTTCTTTCTGTCTTTTATACACAGGTTAGAAGCCCTTAGGGTAGATAGCAATTACATCCAGGTTGAGCCTTCCCCTTTTCCATTCAGAAGTATGCCAAACCAAAGAGTTAACTGATTGAGTAATCACACACCCTTAACACCAAAATCACACACTCTAGGTCTAGCTACTTCTGAAAAGCTCCACCTATGACCACACAAGTTTTTGGGGGGACATCTAGACACAAGCAAGCCATAACAGAGGGTGAAGTATTAATGCAAAGTGGGATTGTAGTAGGAACTTTCCTGAAGATGAGGTTGTAAAAGGATGTAGGGCACTGGCAAGATAGCAGCCACCTCCCATACTGCAAACGCAGGTTACTAAGAGAAGTTGTGGTTACAGTGGAGACACTTGCTATGGGATCAGCCTCAGAGTTGCTGTGATATTGTGGAAATACAATCCAAAGGATATGACAGGCAATGAAAGAGGTTTAACATTAGTCCTGGTGGTCACGCTGAAGTATTTGAGGCTCTGTCTTCAAGTACAGTACCTTAGGAAATCGACAGTCAGTCACACTTTATGGTTAGTACTGTTACTCTGGCTTCTAGCTGCTAGATCCTTGATTCTAGGTGAGAGATAAGGCTGTCTATGTTATCTGCATGTTCCACCTAGGATAGAGACAGGGAAAAATTGCTCTAAGACAGACAGGTTCTTTCTCCCAGGACCCCTTTAACCAATGTCCTAGATTTGCAGCTATTTTTGGGGTCTGCATTGAGGAACTCGTGGTAGGGTATAGATCTGAGATTACTAAAACATTATTCAACATTCACACCCAATGGTTACACATACACTTAGTATTCAGCATGTCCAGAGCTGAGGTCACCTCTCAACCTCACCACTCATTCCTTCTTCCTTCTTACTCTCCTTCCCTCCCTCCCTCCCTCTTTCCCTCCTTCCTTCCTTTCCTTCTTCCTTCATTCCTTCTTCTTTTTCTTTGTTTCTTTTTTCTTTATGGTGCTGAAGATTGAGCTCTGAGCTTCACACACACTAGGCAGACATTTTCCATTGAACCTCACCCTTAACCCTTTAGTGTACCTTTTTAAAAATTTTTTGACAGAGAGATCTGTATTGATTTTATTCCGTCATCATTGCACCAGGAAGATTGCCCTCTTTTCTTTTTCATCTCTGTGAGCAATTCATTATCAAGGCCTTTTAATTTTGCCTCCAAGATCTTGCCAGGAACTATTCACTTTTGCTCATCTTTAAATGCATATAACTGAAGGAGTCAGGTAAGTTTTGGGGTTTACCAGTCTCTCTGTCCCACTCTCCTTAGATCCATTCTTCGTCTTCTCTTTGTCACCTTGCCTTCACCATGACCTATGCCCTCCATAGTTTTGTCTGGAACACATGGGCAAAAGATGGGTATTGGAGGAGGCAAATAATATTACTAACTTTGTTAGCTGGCCCATTTAACACTGTTTACAGTCTTAGCAGGCTCTGGCAATCTGTCTATCTCCTTGTCCTTTTCTGCTGAGAAATGACAGTGGGTTGCTACACCTTTTTGACACATTAGTTTTGCTCATACCTGAAAATGATCCTTTTTGATGCATTTCCTCCAAGGAAACCCCATTACATAAGCCACCCCTATTCTTGGAGGGCACTGAATAAGATGTTATTGTCTTTACTCTAACTTTGCCCACCTCAAATCATTCTTCTTGTTACAGGTAAGGTGATCTTTTAAGGCACAAATTTAACTGTCACTTTCCTGATTAAAATGCCTGAAATAATTCCTATTACTTTTAAGATAGAATTATCTCTAAAGCAGAGCACAGCCTGTATGATCTGATATTTCTCTGATTCTCCATTGTTTATCTTGTCACAATTGTTGGGATCCTGAAATGTTGTTTTTATTTTTTATTTTGTTTTACTTTATTTTAGGTTGTTCCACATGCTTTCCAGCTTCAAAATCTGTGTTCTTCATCTTCAGCAGAACTTCCCTTGGATGAATGATAAAAATATGACCAGTTAAATTCAACCAGGACAACAAAACAAAAATAAAACAAAGAATATTTGAACAAGAGGGCAAAAACAATACATATAGCTTTCTGCAATACTATCTAAATAGTATAAGTTAAACTGAAAACTTACTTGAGTGAGGAACAAACAAAGCCTATAGTCATTGGAAGAGGTTCATTCAAAAACCTTTAGTTGCTCTTAGGTCAATAGTGGGGCTTGAATTCCATTTTTATGAGCATCCACAATAAACCCTGGGAGCACAAGCCAATAACTCAGCTACTCAAGTCTCCTCCTGGGCTTCTTCCACATTGCTCTGCTGACCTAAGTTCATCACTTTCATAGAATGATCAGAGCAGAAGTGTCCGTGGAACCTCTGTCTTCAGTAAGATGGTAAAAAGAAAAAGCACTCTCTAAAATAGCTACAGTGTTACTTCTTAAGCATTGTACAATTCACAAAACAAGAATATTTGGTTTAGATTATCAATTTGGGATATGAACTGGCCAGGAAGATTTACTAAGAAATCTGTTATTACACATTTTTATATTACATAAATATTCTAGAAGAGTTTACCTATGTCAATTAACTAAAACAAAACAAAAACATTTAATAGATGTGATTTAACTGAAACCTCATTACAGGAGCTCTCTCCTGAATCAATGATTCTAGGAAGATGAGAACAGAGATAGCCCAGAGGGAAAGCTGAAAGCCCATCTATAGTATCAAATAAAGCTGCATGGAGTATCTTTTCCTCAGCCGTACATTCACTTACTCCTCATTTATGTTCTACTACCAGTATGCTGTAATAATTACGTTTGTTACTGGAGGGACAAAAGAAATCCAGAGAATTAAATAAGCTACAGTACTTAGAGGACGGCTGTACCATACCTTCTTTCAAATACAACTCGGGCTACTCAGGGAAATGTTAACATTTTTTTCCTCTCTGAAGACTTTTAAAAGGTGCTGTTTATACTGAGTATGACCTTTTTCTTCATGATGGTAATGAAAAAAACATGTACCATGTTATGTAAAATAAAAACAAATAAAAGCTCATGGATGATTAGTGGCATCTGAAAGCAAAGGGTTAAGAAAATTCCGAGATGCTCATTTTTACTTTCAAATGTTATATGTTAATTATAATGAGTCATTTTATGTGCCCACTTGACTGGGAAAGAGTGCTTAGATAGCTGGTAAAATATTAGTTTTAGATGTGCCCATGAGGGTGTTTCTGAAAGAGATGAGCATTTTATTTGATGAGCTAAGTAAACTGAACACTACCCTTATACTTATGAAGACAGATATCACCCAATCTATGAAAGTCCAAATAGCACAAAATGGCCCACGCAGGAGAAAATTGGCTTTCTTGAGACATCCTTCTTCTCCTGCCTCCAGAGCCACATGCACCTGATTCTCAAGGTTTCAGACTTACATCAAAATTTACACCATCAGGCCCTCAGTTCTCAAGTCCTTGGACTTGGCCTGGAATTACTCTACTGACTTTATGGTTCTCCAGATTGCAGATGACATGTTGGGAATTTTTGGTCCCTATAACTACTAAATGATCTCATAGTAGCTCTTCTCTGTATATTTTTCTCTATATATGCCCTATTGATTCTATTTCCTTTAGTACAGTTATACAGTCATACAGATACACAGTTATACAGATAACAATGTATATAAAATATAAGCACAGTTTATGAATAGCAGAGCAATCTCTTATCTACTCACTACTCAGGTTGAAAATTGGAACATAACTGGACTCTAAAAACCTTCTAGAGTTGGTCCTTGTGCAGTGTGCCTCATTCTACATTTCAGAATTTTCTCTTTAGGTTTTGAATTTTCAAGACAAAATTATGTGAATGCTTTTCTTATACAATATTTCCTTTTTTCATGTATGCATTATCTTATTTCTCTGGGATTATAAACAATCATTTCCTTTCCTGGTTTCTTTCTGTTCTGTAGGCAAAGTTTTATTTTCTCCATATTTTCTCATTCTGCTTTTCATTTTGTCTTTGTGTTCTGTCTTAAAGAAGATTCTTTATCTTAAAGGATTTCCTTTAACTTAGCTGCTCATTTATGTTTAGCAATAGGATTTTCAAAAGGGTTTTTGAAGTTCTCATCATCTAGAAATCTATCAGCTCAGATTTCTGAGAAAAGAATGCCTCAGTACCTTTAATTCCTCCTTTTGGCACTGGTCAGATTTCTCAGAGAACATTCTCATTCTTCCTCCTCCACCAGTAGAAGTCGGACTATTCTTCTGTTGTTTCAACAGCCAGAATTATTTGCATATAATCACTTATTTCATTTGTTTTCAGCATGATACCCACATTTTCAAATTTACTTTAGACCCTCAAAGACCCTCTGTTTTACTTATTCAATCTTTTTTTGAGTAGCCTCAAAATTAGTGTGGTACAGCATCAGTCCTGTGAGTCATGGAGCTAGAGAGCATGGCAGATAACAGCACCTTCATTCAAACCTTCCTTTTGACTCTTCTTTCTTTTTACCTCTTCTTCAGTTCTTAAAGTGCTGAAAGGCCCCCTGCTGAAGTCATATTCCTGTTATTGTAGTAATGCCCTGAGATGATCAGTTTCTAATGTGAAGATATTGATTTTGGCTCACAGTTTTAGTGGTTTAGTCCATATCTCGTATGGTTGGCCTTGTTGCTTCTATGCCTGTGGTAGGCATCATATCACAGTGTGGAGTGCAGGGAATGCACATAGCCATCTGCTTCATGGCTGGTAATTGACAGGCTGAGAGGATACTGGTTCCCACAGTCTACTTCAAGGTTGTGCCCCTAGTGACCTAAAACCTTGCAATATATTATACTTCTCAAAGTACTACCATATCCTTATAGCACCAGATTGTTTTACTTCTATTCTCTGTATTTGTTCCTTTTATGTTCTATTTGGTGTACAACCCTCAAATATTCTTATTTGACTGCTTATAGCCTGAGTTTTCTGAAATAAATATGGCCATATTACTTTCTCTTAAAAATTCTTGAATAAATGCACATTGCTTTAATAAAATTCAAGCTGAGAGCAGCCTAAGAATGCTCACGAGTGACCCTCCTGCACTAAGCTCTTCAACCTCTGTTTGACTGTGGTCTTCTTGTCACAAGCACTTCTGTAAGGCCACACATAGTCAAGTATGTCCGTGGCAGATGCTGAGCAAGTCCATGCAGCTGTGCCCATATAAACACTGTTTTCTCTCCTGAACTAAGCTCCTCCTTGCTCCTATTTTAGTGATCCCCTTATAAATCAACGTGGGTACTTCTAGGAATCTTGCTACTCCTCTCCTTAAGGGTGGCAGTTTCTTCTCCACACTTTCTTTTGATTTTAAAAGTTTTTAGCCAGTGTCCCTGGAGATGTGAGTAGGGTAAAAGTAGTCAGCTAGAAGCCTCGAGGTGCTTTGCACATTTTGTTGTATCAACCTGCATTGACTTCAGGTGTGGAGTTTCTGTTTCCTATTATAGTTGTCCCATTTTTATTTCTCCTCATGTCCGGCCAAATGTCTAACACATTGTAATATGTTTCCCACTATAATGATACTGAAACTGAGAACATCCAGCAGATGAATTTTTTCCATTGGGGAAGTATTTTACCCACTTCCATAGTTATTTGAGTCATTTTGATTTAAAATTCACTTTCTCCCCTTTGATTAACTTTGGACTATTCCTCATTAACTGTTTGATCTAACTCTGAGCCTGTTTCATCTTTATAATTATTTGCTTAGATGTCTATAACTCAGTTCTAACATTTCTATCTTTATTAATATCTTTCTATCCTTTTCTGCTGCTTGCCTTTCAAACTCCATGTTCTGATGTCTCCTATTTAAAGTTTGTTTTTAGAAGCCTTTTAATAAATCCATCTAAGGGTTTGGCTAATCATTTCAAAAACATTCCTAAATGTATTTGTATTATTAGACAGGACCTTGGTTGCTTAAAATGTCTTTTAACCCCAAAGAATTCAGTTTTCTATGGAAAGGAATTTTGTAGTGCTCACTGCAGTACTGGAGCAAGATCATCCACTGGGAAGAGGCCCCTTCCTTCCCTGTCTAAGGAAGCTGGCTGTACATTGTGCATACGTCTGTGTTACAGACTGTGGTTTCCAGTTCCTATTACTTTTTAAAACTTTTGGCTACTGTCCCTGGAGATGAGAGTTGCATAAAATGAGTTGGCCAATCTCCCATGAATGTCTGAGGAATAGGTATTTATTTTATTAAATTTACTCAGAGAGTAGCAAGCACCTGGGAAGTTAAGTTGATTACAGAGATAAAGCAGTTAGGACCTCTCAGGAGGGCAGGAATTCATGCGTGTTCAGAGAAAAAAAGTCAGTGTTGACCCTGTGTAACGAAAACCATCTCCTTAGAAATAGGTTGTTTATATTTTCATACTGGCAAATTGTATTTACAGCCACTCCATGCTTCAAATGGAGGAGGGATGCCTCCCGCCTTTGTACTTATTTTATTTTTTTGTCCCTGATGTGCACAGGGAAAATCCCTTGAGATGAATCATCTTGAAATAAGAAAGATCATAACAGCAATGATAACAACAGTGCATCAGTGAGTCTCAAATGCATCCATGGGGCAAAGTCTGCTTTGTAAAGGACTTTGCTTCCATTCCATCTCTTTTGATCATGATGACAACCCCAGGAGGTAGATAGTATGAGCACTGTTATTACTGTTTCACACCAAGGCACTTCAGTGAAGGAGAATGTAGGGTGATTTTTTTCAGAATCACAGAGTAAATATTAGTGCAGTTTTGGAACTGATGATCAGATGTCCTGAGAAATGCTATCACAGGAATGGCTTCTGTGCACTGCAGCACACAGAAACAGAACAAGTTCAAACCTTCCTCTTATCAGTGTCTCTGGAGTTCTGCAGATTGTCATGGCAGTTCTCAGAAAGGGACAGAAATCTAAACTGAGAAACTCCCTAAAGATAGTTCATTAAATCTATGACTTTCTTAGCCAGAAAGACTGGTGCTTCCATTTTTCTTGGTTACCCAATAGGATCATAAGTTTCCAGAAAGAAATCATCAGGTTAGCTCTTCATCTTACAGTCCTAAGCTGTCTTGATTTTCAAGACCTGGTACAAACTCCTCTTTTAATAGAGAAGGGGATGAAGACTCAAAGAGATGAAGTGGTCTTCTGAAGTCCAGACAGTGTGTTCATGACACAGCCAAAACACAAATTGAAAAATCCAGTAGTATTTTCTTTCTGTCATTTACCTAGCATCTACTCTGTGCTTGCTCTAGTAACACACACTTCTGTATCTATTATTTTATTGTTTCTAGCACTCATGAAATGGTATTGTTTTCTTGTTTGTTAGAAGTCAGGCTGATTGGGAGTGGGAGCAAGTAGGGCTGACATTTGAGGATAATTAATGTAACATAGATCTATTTCTTATTCATGCTACAGGCTAGTATAGATCAGTGGGTGACAGATGTGGTGTACAGGGAGATGTCTCTTCCCCTCACAGTCACTAGAGTACCCAGACTGAGATCGTCTCCAACTTTTAGCAGAGGCACGTCTGGAGCACACAACCCGAGTTTGGCTGGGACAGAAGAGAACACAGAGAATTCACTTGGGTCTATGCTGGGACAAAATACCTGACATCAATGACTTAAGGAAAAAGCAGTTTATTTTGACTCAGATTTCAGTCCATGGTCTGGGGTTTCGGTGCTGGATAGTCTGGCAGAGGAACATAGCTGAGAAACAGTGCTCTGTCACTGCTTCCCAGAAGCCAAAAGCAGGAGCAGGAGGCAGGAAGGCAGACGAGCAAACAGGTCGTGCCCCACTGGCCTGCCTTTGCCAACCAGGTGGGACCTTCTAACAGCAAGTCAGTCATGAGCCCTCAGAAACCGACCACCTTCCAAAATCCCCACCTTTGGCCTCATAAGATTTTGCAGGAACATCTAGATATAATCTATAATAGTATGAGACTATAAATTATAACTATATGTATATTAATTATTCCACTGCTCTGATGAAAATATTTCTTATCACTTGAAAATAAAGTGTCAGCTATAGCATAAGGCCTGGACCTGCCTCTTCCTGTCTTTGTGCCTCTCCTCCTTACTCAGTGTGCTTTAGCTCTCTTGTTCTCCTCCGATTCTCCCGTATTTTGAGTGCTGCTCTGCCTAGCTCCTTCCCATAGGCTGCTGTTCCCTCTTCCTGCTTGCCCCTCTGTGTTCTCTGCTCTTCATGAATTATTATGAACCTTTCATGGTTTGGATTAACAGTTACCACTGACTAGCTTTCAGTCTCAGCACATAAAAATGAGAGATGCTTAGTTCTTCACTGTCCCTTTAGGACACCAAACAGTGTCTGGCACAAGGAGGAAAGTAAATGATTATTAGGCGACTTGTTAATAACACAAGAAATGATGTATCTGAGAGACACATCGTTCTAGTCTTCTAAAACACAGTGGTAGAACCATAGCAAATCCATCATGTATATCTCTTCTCTGCCTTGAGCAAAAGATCAAGTGTAAATATACATTGCTTAGAACAGTCACTGTATATCACTAGAGACATCATTATTATAATAATGCACATTTTGCAGAAAATAA
The DNA here is from genome assembly GCA_004027455.1 of Hydrochoerus hydrochaeris. NCBI lineage: Eukaryota > Metazoa > Chordata > Mammalia > Rodentia > Hydrochaeridae > Hydrochoerus > Hydrochoerus hydrochaeris. The sequence continues at coordinate 51,189 of PVLA01005087.1, read as the reverse complement.
CTCCAAATATTTCCAAATCATCACCTGTATATTAGCAGTATATCATATATTCTAAATTTTGGCTGTTGAAATATAATATTGTGTGTTGGGGGAATCTGTAAACATATTTTCAGATTTGCATATTTTCATATTGGCAGATACAATGAATTCAACTTTTTTTGTAAGACTGATAGAGTGATAATATTTTCCTAATAAAAAGTCAAATGCAATCTGAAAAAAGATTTTTTGTGTTATTTCCAAGTATAAAGAAATAGCTAATAAAAGTATTTGTGACAAAATGATATTGATGTATCTGGGGCAACTTGATGGTTTGGAAAGCCAGCGCCATAGAATGCATGTAATTAGAGCTGACATGAAAATTTTGAGGCAGACAGTTGTCGTCTTGTTAGAACTTTACAGAAAAATATAATTATTGAAAGGTTGGTATACATAGGTATTTTAAAAGATTACCAATAATTGTAAGTGAGAAGTAGCAACATTTAAATGTGTATTTCTATAAATGGGATATTATACATAAACTCGATGACATGAGCAACTTCTTTTTAAGAGCATTCCAATAATTCCATGAGGAATACTGGCCATGGTTTTAAATTTACAGAGAAGTCATTGCACTGGAACAATTAAACAAATACTCAATACTGAGTTTCCATAGCAATATAATATTCAGATGGAGCATATTAGATATTTTCCTGTCATTTCATCCCCTTGATAGCATTTGACAGTACACGCTGCACACCAAGTTGTTTATATTTTGTTACTGCCAACTTGAGTTTAATTGCATTGGGACTTGAATGAAAAGATGTGCAAACAGGAAGGCTTCAAAACACTTTGTTTTATTATAGTTTGGCAAAAGTTCACTGATCTATCCTTTTATCTGAATATGATCATACTTTTCTGCCTGCTTCCAAAACCAGGCACAATGACATACAGCCTTTTCCTAGTCTTTGCTTCAGAAAAGCCTGCAAATCACCTGTAGACGTGTGCTCCTGAAACTCCCACAGTCTCAGTGGGAAGCTTTCCCCAGCTTCTGTCACAGCTTATGAGCAATCTCTTTGGTGATTTACACACCTTGTTCTCTCCTAAGAAATGAATAAATATAATCTGCCAGAACATTTCTTACAACTCATTCTTGACAGATCTCTTGGTCACTTGGCAGTTTCTGTGGCAAAGAAGTTGATTTCTGGTAGAGGTGAAATCACAGTTTTTCTCACTATGCTTGTGTTTTGCATGTTCAGGAATGTAGCAGACTGTGTTTCGTAAAATGTGGGGAGAACCTAGATTCTCTTGATGTGCTAAGGAGGTCTGGGTATTTGGAAAAGGAGGAAATGTGAAGCTTTCATGATGTGGCTTAATGACTTGTGTGAATGAACCATCAGTCAGAGCAGTCACAACTAGGAAACAGCACTGTGCTGGCTCACCCTCTGCTTTCTGTGCCAGCTTCCTGGTAGGAGAGCCCTAATATCCAGCTGTAAAAAACGTGACAAACTTCCTCCTCTCACTATGCACATAGGGAATCAGGTCTCAGTGCTCTAGTCTTCCTACGCCTATTCAAGCCACTGAAAGTTCTAAGCTTTAAGTCAAAGGAGTGACTTTGTTATATATAATAGCACAAAAATGACAGTTTACATAACCAAAATATTAGGGAGTTCATTATATCACATTCACCTGATGGCGTCTTACATGACTGTTTAGAATACATGTGTGTTTTAAGTATTTCTACATAAAACTATTAAAACATTTTTAAATTGTACAATTTTCATGGTCAAAGGTACTTACATCATGCATTGAACAAACACAGAGTGGAAGAGACACAGTATGATGAAAACCACTTAAAATGCCACAGAAGAAGATGAAAATTCAATAATTGTCCTTATGTAATGGGCAACCAGTTTCTATTTTGAATGTTGAAAATTCCTTGTATTGTTTTCAGCTAAGAGACAGCAATGTAAGTGTAAAAAGAAATCAAGAATGAATTGTCAGAGGGTGCTATAAAAATCAGTTTTTGCTTGCGAGTATGACTGTGTCCCTAGGGATCTATCTACTGACGCCTACGCAGTTGTTTGGGAGGAATTGGCATGTCCAGGCCCACCACAACCCAGGTGTGCAGAAGGCCACATTTGCCTTTCCCTGAGGCTAATTTTTTAAGATCTAATTAATTAATTGATCGATTGCGTTTTTTAAAAAAGATTCATTGGTACATTTTAGATATATGTAGTGATCACACTTATAGGAAATTTGTACCAGTACATGAAATATCTTGATTCTTCTTTTTTTCCCATTCCCTTCTCCTCTCTTCAGCCCCACTTCACCATCCTTTTTCTACAAAATCTTTGATTTTTTTGTGAGGGACAAATGGAGATTTAGGCCCTGGTTTAATATAAGTTTTACTCTACTAATGCTGGAAGCCTCCCCAGCTGTGTCTCCCTCCTACCTCTCAGCATAAAAGGGAGACCTTGGCTTGTGGGTGACACCATGCTTTGCTTGCTGTGTGACCTTGGACTCTTTCCTCAGATAAGAAAGACTGGCTTTCCCACCTGTAAAGTAGAAACTAATACCACATTGCTTTGGTGAGATAAAAATGAGCAGAAAGTTTATATAAAATATTCCTGGCACAGACTCTCAGACTCTGGCAATTACTTCTCCTGAAGAAATGGAGTATCCTGATATTGTGGGTTTTATGAAGATTTTGTCCGGTTCTCATTTCTTGGGATGAGAACGTTCTTAGGGGCCACTTTGGCTGTACTTCTTCATTCCCCCAAAATGGCTGAAAACTTTAATAATGAAAATGCTAGTTTTACAGAAATATGCTCAGGTTTTGCTTAAAGGATTAGTGTTTTTCTTTTGTAAATTAATTAAACATCATTGAAACTGTTTTCTCCAGAAAGACTAGATTAGTTCTATGAAAGCATTTTCATTCCTGAACTGAGGAGACCATGGCCTATTAATGTCAGTACTAATTGTTCAAATTCACTCCTTACAAAAAAGAAAATTTTCATTGTCTTAATATTATTATTATTAATATTATTATATTTTCCTTTTATTGGGAAAGTTAACTTAATTCATAGCAGCTCTTTTACTTGCTTTATATTTCTGGGCATTTCTAAAGCACATGGACACATATACCTTATTTTGGTTTCTCAGCTAAGTAAAGATCCAAGCTCTCATCTTCTGCCCAATGGCTGATTTTTGTTATTCTTAGTGCTAGTCAAGCCCCACGTGGATCACATCCTCAATCATTCTCAGCTCCTGAGCCGCAAAAGAAAAAATGAGTCAGAGACATCTATAAGAATAAGGGAAAGAGTAGGGCAATTTATTTCATTTCTTTCTGGGTAGATTTATTCCACCATGGAAATCATTTGGGGATAACTGTTTCTCTCCCTTTCACTCTAATATTTCACTCTGCCTCCCTGTGGCTGAATGGGACTGGATCTTCTGCTGTCTTTTGGAAATAGTCCTCATGGCTGCTGTGGGGTACATGGGGGCAGGGAGTCTACAGGAGATAAGGTCTCAGATCTCTTGAAACACTCCTCAGGCTTGCTCTGCTGCCAAGTCATTAAGCAAGGCAAACTCCTCTCCCATATGGACTGTTAACTTTTATTTGTGCAGTGCTGCCCTTGAATGTGACTGGCCTGAACACTCCCTTTTCCTTTGGTTAGAGAAGAGACTACTTGGCATCTGCTTTCATCAAAGCAGGGTCAGCTACTCTGCTGACCTGTCTCAGATGAGCCTTAGGATACATCTTGGTCTTTTTGGCCTTGTTCTTTCAATCATGAATTCATTGTTTCAATGCAATGAATTTATTTTGATCTATTACTATTCAACATTGTAGATGCAAGGGATATATTAATGAGCACGGCAGACAAAAAAATTCATGCCTTTATGGAACCAACTGTCTATTGGGGTAGAGAATAATTGTGCTAATAATAATAATATATTAATTATTAATAATAATTAATAATATATTAATTACTTTGTGTAGTGTGGTAGAATGTGATAAACATTTTGTGGGCAAAATGAAAGATAAGAAAAATCAGTAAGGTCAGAGATGGGTTTATTGCTTTAAATAAAGAGGGATCCATAGAGAAAGTGACACATGGGTAAAGAATTGAAGAAGGTCAAGGAGGGAGTCAAGACCTTGTGCAAGTGGTCTTGTGATGGCAGGAGATGTACCTACTAATCATCTTATATGTTCTTGGCCATATTAATCATTTGGGGCATACTTATTAAAATTATGCTTCTTGTCTTAAAAATAATTTACAGTACAATGTAAGAAACAGGTCTAAAATAGGTACTAAGAAGATGCTGTGAGTATTCATAAGACAGGATGGAATGGAATGCTGAAATTGCTATGAAGATGAATGAAAACATCAAATGGTTAGGGAAAGGTAATTTGGCTAATCATTTCTGTTTGCCAGTATTTGATAAACAGCATCACAGTGTAGACTAATTACTGAAGATAAGATTTTCGTGTGGTGAGGGTTCAGATTTGTTTAGCAAGGTCTGTAGAAAATATTCCATTTTTGAAGATTCTCTTGAAAAATAATAAATGAGCTGAGCAAATTCTCTATAAATAAATTATTTCACTGTATTTTTTAGTATTCCGAAATTTATTGAGACATAGAATCCTTGGGAAAGGTCATTTTAAATCAGGTTCCATAAAGACACTTCATTAGGACAAAGATAGGCTGGGTGTCAGGATATCTTGGGTCTAAGACAGAACCAACATGAATTCAGCCTGGGCACATTCTTCTTGAATCCTTGCTTTTTGTGGTTGTTGTTGTTGTTCATAAACTGAGAAGTTTTGTGCTAAATCACTTCTGAAGGCCATTGTGGTTCTGATCTATTTGAATCTATCAGATTCTTTCCATCAAACCCTATGAGAAACCCAATGTAGATTCGTTTATTTCGTAACATTTCCTGAGAGCCTATGATACACTGAACAAAGCCCTAAGCCACACAACTACAAGGGTAAAAGGTAGAGAGAAAGGCCTTGACCTGGGGAGCACATAGTCTGTTAGAGACAATAGATAATGAATGTATCAACGTAAATGAGGAATCTCAGACAGGTAGATGTTCAAAGAAATTGAAGCAGCAGCAACAACAATAAACTGTATGGTAATTGGAGAGAGAGTAACCAGATGTGGGTAGGACCCTTTCAGAATGCATGGTTCAGAGAGGTATTTGAGAAAGGTGATATTTTAGCTGTGACCTGACCATCCAGAAGAAGCTAGTGATATGATAACATGGGAGAAATGGTCCAGGCAAAGGGAACAATGAAAGCAAAAGTCCTGAGGCAAAAATAGGGTGGTGAATTTGAGGTTTGGAAAGAAAGTCATTACAGCTGGAAGGCAGAAAACAAAGGAATAGGTATGTCATGGGGTGAGAATTTGTGTGAAAGGCCAGGCAGAAGCAATTTAAACCTTGTAGCCCACAGTATCTTAATGACAACTACTCCACACTCACTGTAACCAAAGTCAACACTTACTGATGTTAAAGAGGGCAGGTGGCTCTGTTCAAATAAACTTCACTTACAAAAACACATTGGGTTAGACCTGAGAGCCTTAGTTTTCATATTCAGAACACTAGAAGAAGCTGAAACCTATTTCCAAGTAGATGAAAGTCATCAATGTCTCGGGAGGGTGGTCCACCCCAAATCCCCAAAGACAAGATTCTGGATTGGAGACCCTTGTCCTGTGTGCCTTTTCAGCTGCTTGTCAGCTGCACCCTCCACCATACCTTCTTTTTATAACAAACCAGTAAATGGAAGCAGGAGTTTCCCTGATTCTGTGCCCAGGAGGATACTATGGAAGTGTCTGATTTGTAGCTTGTCGATCAGAGGTATGGGAAGCTCAGACTCGTGAGTGGCTTCTAAAGTGAGGGCAGTCTTGTGGACTGAGCCTCTAACTTGTGGCATCTCACTCCATCACCATGTAAATAGTAAGGGAATTAGTTGAATTTTAGGATGCATAGATGGTATCAGAAAATTTGGTCAGTTTGGTGAACAAAATATTCTCCTTAATATGTGAAACCTTAAAAGATGACAAGAAAATAGATGAGAGCCTACTACCATAGGCAGGGGAAAAGTGGGAAGGGGTTTAAGGCCAGGTAAGAGGGGGATGGATATGAGCAAAGTATATTATATACATTGAAACACCCTAAAACTGAAACTGGGAGGGTGGGTGGGGGAAAGGATTGAAAACATATTTTCAACATATTTTATGCACATGTACGAATCTGCCACAGTGAAACCCACAATTCTGTACAACCAATAAAAAGAGTGAGAAAAGTAAATACAAAACCCCCACACATTTGGTGTCAGAAGCATTGAGAGGAAGGAATTTGGCTTTTACATTCATTGTGCGTTTGTAACCATTCTACAGCCTTTTAATCCTGCTTGCACTCTTGCCCCTGCAATCCATTCCCCGAGCACAGTTAGTATAGCCTTTCACAACATAATCTGATCACATCACTCTGCTAAAACCACTCAGAAAACCTCATCACATTGAAAAGGAAAAAGAAGCTCTTTCCTGAGACCTGTAAAACTCTCTGCAGTCTGTTCACAAAACAGAGCCCACTTCAGATGTCAGGTGCAAGCCCGGGCCCCTCCACCTATGACCCACAGGCTATAAATCAGGGTTTCCCAAACCCCTGTGTCTAGTGCAATAATTTGTTGGAATGTGTGTGACTCAGGAAACATCTACTTCAATTTACTGGTTTGTTACATAATCCAGGATATGATAAAGAATTCAAATGAACAGCCCAATGCAGGGGTTCCAAGGAGAAGGGTCCTAAGCAAGGGGTTAGTCTCTGTGAAGTTAGGGTGTCATGTCCTCCCAAAACTTGGGAGTACTTCCAACCTTGAAGCTCTCACACTCCATATAATATGCATTTTTATGGAGACTTCTTCACACTGACAAGATAATTAATTTACTCTGTCTCCAACTCCTCTGCCTCCTGGGAGCACGGAGTGTGATGTTGAAAGTCCAAAGGTCCAAGGTAAGAGCTCACCCACAATTTCCTCAGTGGAATAAAAGGTGCTACCATCACCCCCAAACCTCCATAGAATTAAGAGCTCTGTGTGTGACACCTCCCGTCACTCAGGAGGTAACTTGGGTTTAGATGTTATGTGAGAGGAACCTAGGAAGGAAACCAAAACGTGCATGTCTCATTTCACAAAATGTGATTCCCACTCTCACCAAGTTTACTTGTAGAGATGTGTGGTACAAATAGAGAATTATTAAAGTCAGCATTATTTTTAAAAAAATCCCTAATCTTTTTTTTCCAGGAGCATCTGGTCACAAAAAAGTACCTAGAGATTACCCATAACTGAAATCTGGCAATTTTCAAGGGGGCACCAAGCTGAGGAGAAGCTGTTTTCCAAGATTTTTTCAACTGACAGAATTGATTTTAATGCTTAAGGAGGTGTTTAAGCCTGCAATGCCCAGCCAGATAGCCATCAGCCGCATGTGGTCATCTAGCTGTGAAAATGTGACCAGTCTGATCAGATATGTACAGTAATTGTAAGATTATACATTGGATTCCTAAAAAAGCACCAAATTCAATTTAAAAAATTGAGTTAACAATTTTTATTACAGTTGCAAATGACAGTACCTTGAATATATTGTTAGTGATTAAAGTTAATTTCACACATTAAAGCTGATGTATGATAATATGAATATGTTGAATAAGCAACATTATTTATTAATTTGTATTTAATATAAATATTATATTTATAAAATCACATTAATAAGTTAGCCAATATGTCAAACTTATATTAACATGTTAGCTGCATAAATATAAATAACTACATTTCAATTAATATAGTTAATGATAATATTTTAACATATTAAAAGGTAACATATCGAGGTCAGTTTCACATCTGTGGCTTCCTTCTAGAAATGGCTCACCCTGTCCCTGCAGGACAGCACTGATCTGCCTTCACCAGGCTGAGGACTGTACTTCTGGCTCTTTAGCTCTCATCATGAACACACCTTGAGCAGACTCCCAGTCTGGAACCAAGGAGAATTTTCACGCTCAAGTCCTGGGGTGACTCAACTGCAGAGCCCCAGATTCGTTGGACTTTTTGAGATCAACAGCCAATAAATCTCCAGCCAACTGCCTTATAGTTTCCATAAAACTCATGGAGTTTTTCTCATGCAAGAGCTTTAGATCAGTCTTCCTTAGATTTTCTTGCTGTGTGATCACTTAGCAAGTACACACATTTATGTGACTCTCCATTCTGCTTGCAAAACATAGTGGAAGCTTTACCCACTCTATAAGGACTGTTGTAATCCTTTCTCAGCCCCTAGTACTCATTCATCATTTGACACAGATTAAGCACAGCGGCTGCTTATTTTTCATGCAATAGTTCTGGTTTCACCTTCAAAAATCCTCATTCCCATCTTGGAACAAATATTACACCTGAAAAACTCTCAGAGTGGCTGTTGTTTTTGCTGTTGCCACTTCATTACCCGAGAGAATTGTACCCTGCACTAAATATGAAATTCTATTTCAGAGCAGATTTCTGATTTACAAACTCATTTAGGTGGTCTTTGTCGCATTCTTCAAAAGCAGCTCTATTTTTCCTTTCCTTTCACCACTCACATTAACCAAAACCATCATTACATGCTTGAGAATCAGAACTCAGAGTTATTTAGGCAGCCACGGACTGTCTATCAGTTTCCCTGCGGTGCACCAAAGTCCTGAAATGCTTCTCTAGTCATATGATTTCGAATCATTTATTTTTTCATCTGGGCTCTAGTATGTCCATCTCCAGCAAGAAGAGCAAGCCACAGTACTCAACTTTAAAGCAGTTAGCAACATCCATCTCTCTCCTGGTAGTGTTTTTCATCAGTGGCCTTTCACCTTTCCTAGGTGTGCACACTCTGTGGGGGCTTAGTGTGAGCCTGACACTGAGATCAGCAAGAGGGAAGTCATCAGACTGTAATCTCAACCTACTTTTCTTAATTACAAGGAAAATACTACACCAGCCTTCACTGGCTCACAAACTGGGATGTGTATGTTAGTTATAGGGTTGGAAATTAAAGATGTAATGTGTTTGGCAGGTTGTATTGTTATTCTGACCCCCAGACTTCTCATTCAGGAGAGAACTGTCCATTTATTGGTTTTTATGGTTTTTTTTGGCAATGTGACTCTATGACAAAAACATTGTTTTCAGAGGCAAATGTAGTTCATTTTTCAGCTCTCTCACCCACTAGAACCAGTGTCACGGATCTGCAGTATAGGGCCAGCATCCGGGCTATGTGGAGACACAGCTGCTGTGGTTTAATGCCCTGAGTTGTCGCCTTGAAGTTCTTCATATTTTTATCTTTGAATTTGTGTTGATAAGTGAAGTTTAATGGGACACTGGAGGACGCCCTCACTGTGTGACCTTCTCACCTTCTGTCACTTGCATCTCCCCAGGGCACCATTTTGTAGCTGTATTACTCCTGCCTAGTGACTGCTGCTGCCTTTTGACCCTGCTGAGCCTGGGTGCATATCCAGGAAGGGTTGCAGTGGCACCTGCTCCCAGGGAGAACATCATTAAGTAGCAAATAAAAAAACACCACTACAATTCAAGGCAGACACAGAAGAAAGAAAAAGATTTTATTTTTGGTTGCTGAAAAGGGAGTTGCATTTTGATCTTCTGTGGAGTACCATACCAAAATTTTTGTAGTTGGTCCTAATGATGCGACTGTCTGAAAGTTCCTTAGTTGTTTTGATCCTCTGAGTATTAGTCAGAGTTAAAGTTCAAACCAAACAGCTCTAAAATACATGTATTGATATGAATGAATATAAACATAAACCTAAATATAAACAATATAATGATGTTTTCAGTGGATTGACCACATACGTGGTGGCAATCTTATTAGATTTTAATGTTACTGAAAATTATCGCCGTGTAGTGATGATGTAGCAACACGGTGCAACACATTGCTCACGCATATGCAGTGAACCTGGTTAAACAAATCAGGCTACCAGTCCTATAAAAACCTAGTGCATACAACTATGCATAAAGGTAGCATTTGGTAATGACAATAAGAGACTCTTTGTGGTTTATACATCTATTATACTGAACCGCTTGTCATTACTTTAGCATGCACTCCTATGTACAAAAAAATCTGTAAAACAGTATTCTGTGTTATGCTGCCAGCAGCCTCATCTGTCTTGCATTTTCCTCATGCCTTGACTGCTCTAAGAGGCCACATAAAGTGATTGACCTACACTGTATTGGCTTATATAAATATACTTTCTGATGTTCATACAATGATGAAATCACCTAATAATGCTTTTCTTAGAACCAGTCCCTGTTGTTAAGTGACATGTGCTATGAGTCCAGTACATCAATGGACAAAATGACAGCACACATTAAAGGTTGCTTAGCTGCTTTCCACAATAGCAGTACACCTTTACCCGGGAGTGGAGTGGCCATCAGGACTTTTAGGTTGCTGAAGCCATCACTCTAGAAGAGAAGTGGATCTCTGGGGAGATAATATTTTGCAGGGAGCACAAAGTAACTGTCCAAGCTGTGACTATGTGAAATTTTCTTAGTCATTTTGTGTCTCTGTGTATCAGGGTCATAGTTCAAGCAGAAAAATGCTGAGTTATGTGTGTGTAAGAGTGAGCCAAGGCTGTGCTCTGTTCCCGCATGGGGTACTGGCCTTCACATTCACACATTGGTCACTTTCCTATAGTTCTTTGTCTCCTACTGGTACTTAGTGTGGCGGGAAAGGATACAAATACCACCACAAGGGCCACAGTTGATGTGGCATACAGAGACCAGCTTCCCAAGGTTGGAGGAGGCAAATGGAGAATGCCAAGGTTACTTTACTCCAGGATATAGCATATGTAAAGCACTTCGTAGCACAAAGCTCTCTTGAACAGAGACAGAGGTAATAGTGCTGATACTGTTTCTGTCTCTGGTATGAGGTAAGTTGAAAGTCAGTCAGTGGTCTGAAGAAGAAAGAAAGATGCTGCTACATTTTGTAATCTGCTGCACCATCATCCTTAGTTTTGGTGACATGATTGTGAGGTACAAAACACAATCCTTGTGGCCCAGCCTCTAAGCCAGTCACACAAAGCTGGAGCTCATCAGGGAACCTGGCATTTAATCCGGGTTCTCATCCTTGTCTGCAGAACTATTGGGAAAGTGACTGACCTCCTCTGATCCTCACCTTCCCCATCTTTTAGGTGGGATGGGCTAATGATTGGGCTAATTGTGAGGATCAGCCAGTTACCAAGAAGCTCCTCTGATAAAAGCCCAGTCTTTCATATGTCTGAATCTGTTCCTGGCCCATGTGTGGAGATGGAGGTTAGTGAGCCTCTCAATCAGCTGCTTATCTCTAAACATTGTCTATTTCACATTTGGATCTACTTTCCAAATGATTCTGAAAACACATGTAACTGGAGACTGGAGTCTAGTGGTGGGACCTGGAAGATTCTAGCAATAAGAGGGAGCAGAGTGAGATGATGTTTTTTCTCCTTGTCTGAATATCCTATGTGACCAGGTTGTACTGGGTGAAGGACAAGCACTTGCTCTTTGTGCAGCACATACGTGAAAATTGACTCTAAGCAAGAGGAGTTGAAAGGCAAAACATCTTTAGTTCCGGTTAAAGAGAGATGTTATTAAAATATCATCACGTGTTTCTTTTTAAAAAGAAAGGTGACCTTAAATCAGAGGAGCACAAATATGTGGAAACAGAAATCTTTACAAGTAGCATTTTTAATTTTCATACTGATTTAATTCATTTCATGGTAGTAGGAGATGATAAAGGAGAGGGAGTGGGGATATATCATGTTTTCATTTGGGTCGCCTTGTGGTCTCCAGGGAACTTTCTTTTGGTGACACACAACAAGCAGGCAAAGAGTGGGTAGGGAAGCAAAATCAGATAATTTTCTGTGCCAGGTGCACGCTCTGGCTCCTGCACATGGCTGAGGGGGGAAGAGGGAAATGAAGGGGCACATTCAGGTTGCCCCTCTAAGAGGCAGCAGAGCAGTAAAACTGTGTTTGTATCAGTGGGAAGAGCCCAAAGTCCTAGTCAGAGATCCGTAGTCCATGTACTGTAAAAACATACACGATGAACAAAAGGGGCTTCAATCACTAAGGTTTAGAAGGGACCGTCAGAGGTTGTGTACCAGAAAGCACTCATTACACACGGACAAACAGCCCAGGGTTGTGTGTGAGGTGCTGAGGGGTGGAAGGGAAGATCATGGGTCAAAAGGAGGAATTCTGCTTCCTTTGCAAGGGGTGATACCCCTAACCCTAACATTTAGGAACCATTCCTGTCCCCATCCACTTTGTCACTGAAATCCATGTATTGTACTCTCAATATTTTTTTTTGGAAACCTATTTCTTTGCAAACTGCTATGGTCTTAGCTTCTGGCCTCTATTTTCCACTTTAATGATGGTAAGCATCCCACTTTCTAAATGCAGGTCCAGAGATTTCACCATTTTAGTTGAATTCCCTCAACATTCTCACATCATTCCTAGGACATTTTCTAAGTTACTTAGCATGGTTCCACTTATAGCAGGTTATTTCTTAGTTAAACATAAATTCCTTACGAATAGTAGATCGTTTAATCCTCAAACTAATGTTGGAGGGGAGTGTTTTATTACTGTCCCTGGTATACAGCTGAAAATGTCAGAGGCACAAAACAGTTACTTTTCCAAGGCTAAACCAGAAAGAAATAAGACAAGACTTCACATCAGACATCTGCTGGAATGCATAGTATACACTCAGTCCCTGATGCATGAGTTGTGCTGGCCTCTGCATGAGGCAGGTGCCTCCCCATTTCTGGGGGTGGGCACCAGTGGGATCCTCATCTTGACGCAACACTGCTCGCTTGCTTTGCCTGGATACCTTCTTTCATTTTTCCTACACTTATCTCAAATACCACACAAGACTCTCTAAATCAAGAAATTGTCTCATTGGGAGGTGTTGACACATCCTAGAAGATCTAATTCCCTGATTAAGTCATCTGTGTCCCCACAGGCAATTTATGTGGTCCTCAAGGTAATGGACAGTATCTACCTTTGACTCAATTGCATCTGATCTGTGTACGTGCTGAGTGAAAGGTGGTATAAACATTCTTTCAGTTCCAGCCTCTGACATTTCATGATTAGGTGAATTACTTATCTCTGAAAACTTTTGGTAACAGAAGTGAGCAGTTTTTCCTTCAACATAGCTACTGTGAATGGCAAATTAATTGGACTACAAAACTGTACCCTAGGCTAATACATGAGAGATGCATCATAAAAGACCCTCTGTTGAGTTAGTCTGATATCCCTACCGTGCCGTTTCCCCTACCGCCGCCATTATTAAGGTTCTTTTATCTTTTAGACCTTTGATTTCTACAACAGTGATCTCCCTGGCTCCCTCATTCCAATTATAAGAACTTTCTCACCTCCACCTAGTCCACAAACCTTCTGTATCTATGTATCTTGATTTCGTCTTTTCCTATCTATTTCCAAAAGTATTCTCTGCAGTACCATCTCTAAAAATCCCTCAGCACAATACCCACCCTTGAAATATTTGACACTAGTTTTCTTTATATTATATAGTCAATGATATTGTTCACTCTTCAATGATAAGGACTATGATTTCCAATTTTTTTTACTATGTTTTACTCTCCAAAAGAATAACATGTGCACACTAGACAGTAAATATTTGCAGAGCTAGTGTTAATTGAAGTTGAGTTTCTTTCCCAGGTACTTTGCTGCCTCCTAGCGTTGTGGTAGGGCACCCTCTAGATTGGTGAAGGCTGTTGTAGAAAATGAACTTGAGACTGTTGAGCGCTGCTGGAGACAGTTTCCAAGATGCTCCTGCAATAAACAAAGGCCTCTGCCAACCTAGACCTGGCCCCTTGCAGTAGACTCCACTACACCCTGAGATAGGGTTTTGTAGGACTTCTGTGTGGTATTTTTAGAGACTTTCTAACTCAAATACTTCCTTTCCAATTATCGACTTGATTGTTTGGTGTTTTATTTTTTATTTCATTCTTTGCTTTTAAGGCTACAGTGCAGCACATATTAACACTCAACTGCTCTTGAAGAGAAGAAAACATAGGCTTTAAAATTATCCAGATTATAGAAATGAATTTCTGATTCTGCTAAGGGGAGATTTGAAAGCATCTACTCTCTAAGAAAGCAAAATGAGATCATGCCTTAAAACACAGATGGGGAAGCCCATGCGTATCATCCATTTGCTAGGCATCATTTTGGCTGAGTACCTGCACAGATAAATGGGGTGGTGTGAAAAGCACAAATTTTAGTACAAACAGAGGGTTCCAACGGTAACATCTTCAGTCACACAGATCCTCTCTTTCGTGGCCATCACACTGGGGTGCAACAATGTACAGCTTAGGGAGTTTTGTGAAGATTGTGAAATAATACACACGATGTAGTTTGTAACATTTTAAGGTGTCAGTGTTCTTAAAGTACAAAGAACAGAGTTTTGGGGGGAGTAGAATGCACTGATCCTTGCTACACATCTGCTCTTGGGTAGTTTTGGCTGCCATGTCTGTTCATACAATTTAATTTCTTAGAGGAAAGACATGATCTTTAACCTTTTTCCATGAATTAGTGTTGTCCCTGGCATTTACGTGATCAGTGATGTTCATTGACTGAATGAAGGACTTCTAGCTGAAGATGCTAAAGCATTTCACCTTTTCATTATAAATTCTTTCAGCATATTAGCATCTATTTCTAATATTTGGGCTTTGGAGATTAATGACTCCTCATTTGAGCACCCCAATTAAATTGTGGACTTTTTCTTACTTATCATCTTCTTTTGACTTTCATACAAAACATGATTCAGTTGCCCTTTCAGACCTCTCACCAGCTCCTAATCAATACTGCTTTCATTGTGCACAACATTCTTTAATTTCTCTTATCTACAATGGCATCAAGACACTTACTTATTAATAGGCTGTTTGGTGGCTTCACGGCTAGAATTACTATACATCACATTTCATTTCCACAAGGACATTCTTTGTTCCCTTCTGCCTTACACATCCTTGGTCTTTGCCTCTTGCCAAGCAAAGCCACCGTCTCCCACTGTACCTTGCAACTTGGCTGTTCACCGCCCCCCTCCCGTCCCTACTCTTGCCGCGATAATTTCCAGATTAAATTTTTAAGTGGAAATTGGGTACACAGCTGGAGGTGAAATGTCCCTCTTACGAGTTATTACTGAGCTCTGTTCCTGGGTAGCTAGAAGAATTGGAGATGATAGATTTCCAGTGCTTAGAAGTCGTAGTGCCATCTGTCTAACAAGTGACTGTAGGAAGCAGGGCTGGATTACTTTTTATTGGTGCAGAAATATTTGCACCTTTTCACTCCAGGCCTGTCTCAGAGAGATTCAAGAGAGGTGAATAGTTTTCAGTAGTTTTCTGTCATTTTATAAAAAATGAGTTAAAGTGATAATGTGGGATGGACAGCAAATGATTCATAAATGACTGACCAGCCATCTAGGCCGCCAGCTATTTCAAATAAAGAAAATCTTACTTCATTTTTCTCAAGCAGGAACATTTGGTACCTTATTCCCAAATACAACAGAGGTAAAAGAGCACCATTTAATAGATTTGATCTTTTAAAATGAACTTATTTTAAAATTTCATGATTCCAAATACTATGGCATCCCTTTGATTTATTCAGCATTAATTAAAAGCAAGTGAAATGGGCAATATCAGACACTGATGAATGCTCTGATGAATATAACACAGACAAAGAATAACTATATGTGTAACTGTGCTACTTTAGCTTGTATGACTGGAGCGGATCTCTCTGAGAAGAAAAATATGTATGCACATCCATTCAACATAGATTATTTTCTGTACTCTAGACCATCTTCTGGGCAGAAAGAATCCTTCAGCCATGAAACCAAACAGTCCCATAATTAGGGAGCCTTCCTCCAGCAAAAGGAGCCAAAGTAAAAAAAAAATACCTAACATGTAATTATTATACAATAACTATAGTAAATATATAAATATTTAATGGTTTTATTGACATATAGTGCCAGGTAACTATAATTTTTATTAGGCAGAATGCTTGAAAAATAAGTACAGTTGTAATACAATGAGGCAGTGTAGTCAGAGAAAGACATGGTAGAAGCATGTTCTAAGGAGAAGAGACAGAAGCACCCAGATTTGAGACAGCAGTGAGTGTGGCCATGTCATGGCACAAATGGCACATAATGTGATGGGGGCATTGTAGGAGAGTGAAGCTTTAATGAACTATGAGGTTGGAGAGAGAGAGAAAGACTGGGGTATCGTGTGTGGATTTTATTTAAGTTCTGGTGGAAAAGAGTGAGAAAGTTTTAAGAAAGAAACACGTGGTAACATCTGATTCATTTCTCACTCAGCTTGTGGGACATGGATTTAGGAGTGAGATGGAGATTTGGAAACAGTTGAAGAGAGGCCTAGACGAGGGACAGTGCATGCTTGGACTAGGGCTGCAGCAGAAGAAATGGTGCAGTATGATATTTGATGGATGAGTGGATGGAGAAAGGGAGACGGAGGAGAGGGAGGGCGGGAAGAAGGGAGGGAGAGAAGGGGGAAAGGAGTGAGGAAGACAGGGAGGGAGAGACTGCAGTGCCGATAGATTGTTTTAGGAGGTGATGAGGGAAAGGAAAAAGAAAAAAATTAGAGTCATTTTCAATGTTTGGGCTGAAAGGTTGGGTGGGTACCTGTGCCTCTCACTGAGATAGAAGAGGCTTTCCGAGGAGAGAGGAGTGAAATTGCCAGGGACAAATAAATAAATAGTTCAGTTCAGCATAAGCCCTTTAAAGTGTGACTTCCTTCAAAAAGGACATGAGGTATAAATTCATAGGGATAAATTAGAGTCCTGAGGAGAGACCAGGGCTTGAGAAGTATCAGTGTCAGAAAATTTGCAAGCTCAAGCGGGGAGTGACGTCAAGTACAAAATGTACAGAGAAGGGAGTGGGTTTGAAAAGTTCTGGACCCTCTTAATGTTTAGAGGTCTAAGGAGTGATGATGGTGTGTCATTAAGAAAGTGCGACACCCAGGTGCTTTTTTTTTATTTAGACAGGTGCTTTTGAGAGAGGAGGATAGCTGAGTGACTGTGGCAAGTTAAAATCTGATGAATGATGCCAAAAGGATAGAGCTAATGGGTTAAACATTCTTCTTGAGCAAGAATGAAGTTATTGGTGGCATTTTAATAATAGAGTAGAGAAGAAAAACAATGGGAAGGGGCTGAGGAAGCATAAGCATTCAACAGATGATAGAGAAATTTTTTTAAAAAATTACTGAGAAGAGATGAACTAATTATTGGATCTCTAATTAAAATTCATCATCAACATAGATTCTACAAAGGCATGTAGTGATGGGTAAGTGGCAGTGAATGTCTGGTTTTCCCTCTTTCTAGTGCTTATCCCTGGGTTGCTTTGCAGTGGAATTCTGTTAGCAGGGACGAGAGTGGACAGGCTTCCTTCAAAAGGATGGCCAGATGCAGCTTTCATGGCTTGTCTTTTTGGCATGGTTCATGAGCAAAGCAACTGCTCCCCGATTAAAGGACAGCTTTTCTGACATTCCCAGATGCCCTGCTGCCAGTGGGCAGCCTTGTAAAGTAGAAGAAAGCATACAAGAACTAAAACATCTCAGAGAGCATCCAACTGGACTTGATATGTCAAGAGGAAGGTTGAAAGAGAAGTGGAGACTGTCTGAAACCCTCTCCTTGTAGATCTTCATCTCTTCTAGTTAACAAATCACAAGTCAGTAGAAGGTGCCAGACTGTGACACTGTTAACAAGGAGTACGCATATTGTGTGGTGTGTTTTTGCCTACAAGGGAGTTGGGGGATGGGAACTGATAGTTAACTTTCTGGGAGTAGAAACTAATCAGTTCCAGAAAGACTGCATTACCACATATACATGATCATATACTAGCCATGTCTAGTGCCTAGAGGATCAGATCGAGGTTATCAGAAATAATGAAAGGAAGAAATAGAGAGACCTTTCAAGATGTAGCAGTAGTGCTTGGGATTGATGGAGCTCACAGTCGCGATATTCTCCTAATTGGTTGGTTATGCCATCGCCAAAGTTTCTGAAATTGTTCACATGCTGTGCACTTTTTATCTTTATTATGGTCTTGAATTCTTTTTCTGGATATCTATTTTTCTCCTTCTGCGCATCCCTCAGAACCAAATGTTATTACCAGATACAAAGAAAGCATCCTTCTTTGTAATGTCTTTCATCGTCTAGGTGTTGAATGGCAACGTTCATGAGCGTGACTAGAAGTGAAAAATTTGGGTACTACTTGCTGATCAAGGGGAGCTCAAGGAACAACGCGCACCTCGTGGCTGTGTGTTGACACAGCAGGACTGGAGCTCAAGGCCACTACTCTGAAAGGTCTTTGAAAGTCCTAGGGTTGAGCAGTGGATTCACTTTAAATCAATCAAAAAGGTTTTTTGAACCATACTTCTTTTTTTTATTTTAAAAACAAAGCAAAAAAAAAATGATGATACCAGAATTTCAAAACAAAATAACAGGAAATTAACACTGGTTAATATGTAATATATTGTTATCTTCAAAGTAGTTATTCAGATTACAAGATATAGGCATGAAAAAATGATCAAGCAATCAACAATGAAAGCACAAACTGTTTTTTTTTGTGTGTGTGTGTGTGACCTTAACAGAGATTAGTAGTATATGTGCACTGAAGTCAAAATGGATTGAAGATCTAAATATTGGAGCAGAAACACTAAATCAACAGAAAGCAAAGTAGGTAGAAATCTTGAAGACATAGGGGTAGACAAACAATTCATGACCAAAACACAAACTGCATGGGAAGTACTTCAAAGAATCACCAACTAGGATCTCATTAAAAATTTTTTGCACATCAAAGGAAATTATCAATGGAGTGAAAAAAAACATAGAATTGGAAAAAGTTTTAGCGATTGTCCCTCAACAGCAGTTTTAAAATCCATGGTTCTCTCCTACTTTCACTGTTTTTCAACTAGTTGAACCCTCTTTCTGGCCTGGAGTGCATCATAGTTTTATTGTATGTTAGGGTCTTTGCACGGTCTGCTCCATCTAACCAGACACCCTTCTTGAAAGCCTACATGTGTTTGGCTCATCTATCTGACATGAGTTGAAATGCTTTTCTTAAAAAGAGATAGCTTGGGAAGAACTCATTTAAGATAGTCCCATCCAAGCTACTTTTATTTTCTTCGTATTTATCTCAACTTAGTTACTTTTTGTTTATGTTGAACCTCTTCTATCAGTCTCTGAAGCAAAGATTTTTTATCCTTTCCATCATATGCTAAGTGCCAACACATTGTGGACACATGGGTGATGCTTAGCAATTGCTTGTTAAATGAAATAGCGCGTATGAGAATCTCAGGTTTAAAAGTGCACTCACTCTCCTCCCCTGCTGTACTCACCTGAACATCCGTCTTTCCTTTCACCCATCATAGCCCTTGAATTATACAGATGTTAAATAACCATTTGTGGAATCAGTGGGTCTAACTCCAGTGTAATCAGAAGATCCACGTGTGAGGGAGGCAGCATGGTCAGAGGGTGAGGACGTGTGGTGGTAGCGGTAGAGGTCAGTGATGCACTTTCTGGTTGAAGGTCATAAGTTGAAGGCCCTCTGGGGTTAGAAAAGCAAAGAAATAGAATTATCCTTAGAGATTCCAGGATGAATGCAATTCTGCAGACCCTTTGATTTTTAGTTCAGGGTAATCTTCTTCTCACCTTCATGACTGTAAGATCATGAAATTATACAATTGTAAGCATTAAGTTTAGGCTATTTTCTTTTCACAGAAAAAGAACTAGAAAATTAGTGATCTTAATTTCATACTTTGAGCCCCATCCATTCTAACACTCTTTTTAACCCTCTTCCCAGTAGGTAGGTTACCCACATTTCCAGGGAGAAAGTTCTGTGTGGTGCGATTGCCCTACCAACTTGCCTGGATCTTAAGGAAGTAAACTAACCAACCCCCTTCAGGGCAGCAGTGTTTGGAGTTGGTGCTGAGGAGAAAAGATGAGGAGTTTCTCCTTTCCCAAGCTGGAGAAGAATGAAACCTCTGTTCCTGGTAAATTATACATAGTATCATTAATGACCAGAATACAAAGACAGTGAGAGGAAAAGACAGTGCAGTAGAGAAGGAAGGAAAGAAAGAAAGAGAGGGAGAAGAAAATAAAAGGTTTAAATTATGACGACATTGTGTTTCTCTAATATTGCCACCTTCTGTGTCCCACAGAACTTGGCATGATCTCCTCTAAAATCTTTCTTTTATAATAAGTAATGCAAGAAGAAGTATTCAGTTTACTTTCAGAAAAGAAAAGCCTATTCTCTGTTACCTTCTATTCATCACTTGTGAGACAGGTTTTTCTTCCAATTAAAAGGAAGTTTCCAAGTGTATTTTAGAGAAGAAATACTCAAAATGTATTTTCAGCCAAAATTCACCGGCTTGGGGATGCTAGAAATTTTAGTAGATTTATCTTTGTAAGCTATGTCAGCTGTACCTATTATAAATGGCCACTGACACAAAACATTCTGAAAACTGCAGAAACAATATAGAACCATGACTTGTGGACTATGATTTTAATTTATTTCATTGCATATGTATTATAAATAGAGCATAACCAGATACTTAATTAAGAGCACCAAAGTCCTAATGACTAACCTCAACTAGCAGAAGATCAAGTGTTAGCCAAAAAGAGACTGACAATCTCTGTTCCTTGGTCTTATTTTATGGACTATGGGACTCAGCTTAGGTTGGCTTAGAAATTTATTCATTAATGGATTCAGCCAGTTTTGCATAGATGCTATTAAGCCTGAGTCAGCAGAAAGTCAGAGAATGGTCTGGGATTCAGGAAAACAAACAAGCCTACTTGCTTTCTACTCTAAGCTGCCTTTTCCAGTTTGAGAAGAGAAACCTCTAAATCTTTATACTTTCACAAAGAATATATGCCATCACTTGAATGTGTCCCTTCATTTCCAATCTACTTGGAAAGCATTTTTCCTTCCACTGCTTAGCTTTTGTAAATATTTATGTCCCAATCATTTCAACTCCACTGGACTCCATCACTTGTGTGTTTCAATTATTTAAAATCAGGACAGCATCTTCTGGGCAGCTAATGAAGTCTCGATAGATATACATTATTGAAACATATTGTTATTTATTCACCTAATAAATCAAGGTTGTTGGGGAGAGCAGATGCACTTCAAGCACTAGAAATGAAGAATAATGATGTCATAGATCATTTCTGAATCACTCTAGCCCATTTTACAGCCTGCAAAATACACTGAATTCCATAAAAGTGACAAATGACAAAACATTGTAATAAATAGCTATAGTTTGTGCATTGTGAACTGGAGCTTAGATTCATATTGAAGTTTTCTGTCAAAAGGGTAGATGATGAATTAAATTCTGAAATCATACTCTGTAAGAAGGAATTATATATTTTCCACTTATCTTGATTTACCATATGACATCATGTGCTTAAGTATATGTAACCTTTCCAAATTGAGTTGATTTAATAATAAGGAAAAATTGTTAGAAAGAAAGTTTGATGTTTTGGAATTCTTTATTTCTCTGCTACACTTTGCAAAAATGTATAGTTCTTCATAGGTGTTTAATTATACTAAACTTTTAGTTGACTTTCCACAAATATGCATTAATATTTACAGGGTTTATTAAAACAGACATGCTGTATCACAATTAGTATTACTGATTCCATTCAAATTTTAATGTTTTCCTGGGCTAGGGATTTAGCTGAGTTCAATTCCTGGTACCAAAAAAGAAAATAGAAAAAAAAAAAAGACCAAAAACAAGCCCCTTTTTAAAAATCAGTATTTCCTTTTTAAGAATTTGTAATTCCTTCAACTAATTTTAAATTTAAATTAGCAGTGATTCTATCTTGAAGAGGAAATTAGATGTCCAAAATAGCAGGTCAAGGAATGAGCATGACTTGAATTTATTCTGTTATCATGGAATTACAGTGAAAAATTGACCATTGTATTCACATTAGAGAACAATATTTGGAGAAATAAACAAATTTAAGTAGTATTACATTGATCTCTACTATTTCGTTGCTGACTTAGGCATATGACTACCAAATGACTAAGACAATAAACAATTTCAAGTGTTTCAAGAAATTTTCAATCTCCTTGCTTCCTGTGGAAATTGCTTCCATGCATTTTCCTGGGCAAGCAGTAGTGGCTCCTTTTTTTTGGAAGACAGGTTTGTGGCACACTTCAGTCAGAATCTGAAAAAATCAGTCTGCACCTCAACCAGTATGAAAGAAAAACAAAGCAATGAATTGTGTCCTAATCATTCCCATCTTTCTTTGTATCCACCTGGTCTAGCACCCAGTTCTCCACCCTCTGCCTGTCCACCTCTGCTCTATTTGTTTCTGAAAGCTTCCTCTGTAGGGTGTAACTTGACAAGTCTGGAACTCTCAGCTGATCCACTGGGTGGAAAGAGAACTGGAGCTCAAGTGCCAAGAACTAAGAGTGGATGTGACTTCTTCCTCTGACACAGCAATTGGCCTGTGTTCCAGCCTTGCTTAAATACATGAAAGAGATTTAAGGCTGTCCCATTCAGATTAAATGAGGTAATATATGTGAAGTCTACTGTACAGTTTTGAACTAATGTTCTAATGGAAAGTGTTACTGTATTGATATTTTTTTTTAGATCTTATCTCCTTGATTAGAAGTGTAAATTCTCAGGTTGGAGTTCCATTAACAGGCATTATAAATTGTTCCCTTCTCCAGTCTATCCTAAGCTAATTTATTTACCTTATTTTACATAATTCTGCCAACATCAGCATGGTAAATATATTACTTTTATTTCTCTAAGGAAGGAAGAAATTTTCAATCTCCAAAGACCATAGAAGAGAGAAATCGTAGTATGAGTGGTCCAAGAGAAAACCCCTGCTCTCCCTTTGCTATGTTGGTTCTCATTAATGACTGAGGTTATTTATAAAATGCATATGATACAACATAAAGTACTTAGTATATTGCAGCCTCTCATAAGAGTTTTAAGTGAATATATCAATAATTTAGGCATAGATTGTGCTTCCAGTGTCTTCTCTTGATACCAACGTAGTATCTTGTACACAGTAGGCAGGAGGGAGCAGGAAACAGAAGAGAAGTGGAGAAGGGAAAACTGAAAGAGGAATGAGGAAGGTGAATCAATATGAGGGTAGAAAGGAGGAGGGAAAGGGGACCAATACCTCAGGAATGATTGTATTACAACCTGTGATAAACTTGCATAACTATTTTATTGTTTTAGACTTTGGCAAACTATTTGTTTTGTTTTTTAAATCTCAGGGAAAGAAGAAAGAAATTGAAAGATCTCTGCTTACCGAATGATGTTTCTCCCAGTTTATTCATTAACATTTTCATTTAATTTTCATCTCTTAGAATGATGTGGACTGAGATATTCATATTGCAGAAGTCTAAATCATGATTTACTAAAGTGCATACAGTAAAGGCCTCCTTGGCTCTACAGGGCCTGATCTTGGCATTTATGGCAAGCATGTGTGTGAAACTCTGGCTTAGAAAGCCCTGATCCTGCATGGATTCCTGTCCTGCAAGACAAGAGTCTGCCATCACCTTAACTGTGGCAGACTGAACTACTGAAGTAGTTCTTTTTTTGCATGGAACAGTTACTAGGTTTCTTGCGAAGGCCTTGAAAGGCAAGAAATAAGCCCTCAGTGAACACTTATTGGGTTGGATTGAACTGAATAAGCAGTTAAGAATGGAGTAATAGCTCTGTGTTAATACATTGCCTGTTTGATCTGTTTTTTCTTCTTGTCCCAAGTACTTAAAGTGTTCTTAGTGAGTCATGGTGACAAGTCTCTCTCCAGATAAGACTACTCAAAGTGGATTTTTGGTAAGTTTAGAGCCAATGATCATTCAGGAATCAGCAACACACATTTCTCCTCTGTACTTAGCAGATGATACAGTGAGCTCCATTATACTACTTGTGGAGGAGTGAAGGTGACCAGGGAATTCAGAGTGGGGCTCACTCATGACAGTTTACATACCTGCCCTGGGTGTGGTTCTGTCCATAAGGAAGGGTGAGGTGCTAAGTATATGGTCCCAGGAAGCTTGCCTTCCAACCCCAGACCTGCTACTTACACCTTTTTTAGTCTCATAGTCTCATTTTCTTGTGCCACAGAGCCCTTGCACCTAAAGTGGATGTTTGATAAGAGTCTTCCATGGGTGAGGCACTGTGCTAGGTGCACATGGTGCATGTAACTCACAGAGAAATCATATTAATCTGTCCATTCATTCACTTGATGCATATTTATTGGGGCCCTCTGCAATCCAGGCATTATTCTGGTTGCTGGCAAAACTGCAGTGAGAAAAATAAAATCTTGACTGTGTGGTAGTGGAGGAGGAATACAATTAAGCAGAGTAAATGAGAATCATGGGTGGCATGCTGACTAGGAATAAATGCTATGCAGAAAGATGACAAGTGGGGAATTGAGAAAGAAACTCCAGGGGTTTGCACAGAGTTCACTTAAGTTTTCTTTTTTTCTGTTCTCTTTTTGTTCTTTTTTTCTTTTATTCTTTCTTTAAAGGTAGAATTTAAAAATTGTTTCTTTAAAGGTTGGGAACAAATCGTGCCAGTGTTAGAAAGAACATCTAGGGCTAAATATCCAGCAAAGGTACAGAGCCAGAATAATGACCACGTCAGGGCATTATACTACACAGTAAAACTTGGGATTTAAAACCACACATCATTATCACAGCCGAGAGTTATGATTGTAAAGTACTTTTTCATGTGGGAATAATTTTAGATGCAGAAGAAAGTTGCAAAGGGAACACAGAGTCCCACACTCTCCTCACCATGTTTCCTTTATTGTTAAATCCTTGTGTTACTGTTATGTACTTGTCAAAACTGAGAACCAACTTTATTCTAATTAAACCACTGTTTCCACTAATGTCTTTTTCTGTACCAGGATCCAGTCCAGAATATGATGTTTTATTTAGGAAAAAATGGTATTTTAAACTCAGGTGTTAAATTATCTTTCTAGTTCTGATTAGATTATGTTTTTTTGGACCACATGGCCTTTGAAAGACCATTGTCTTATGCTTCTGAGGCCATCAAGTTTCCCTGAAATGAGTCAAATGTGGTGGAGGGGACAGTGGCAGGTGGCTTTGACCCTGGGCTCTCATCCCAATCTCTCTCTCTCCCTCCTGCCCTCCCTGCCACCCCTGGATGGGAGGAAGATTTGCTTGTATGAAACTTAAACATTTAGGTATATATTTTTAGATTCACCTCAATTCTCAAATTCGACCCTTGATTTATCTTGGCATCATCATCTGAATACTTAGAAATATAAAATATCTGATGACTGATTTCCTTAACGCAGAACAGAAAGTCACTGTAAAGCCCACCTGTAATGAAGAGAGGCTCAGAGTTATCACAAGCCCATCTCCCCTTCCTTTCCTCATCTGTGTGCGCACAATCTGCTCCCATCCGTGGAAGTTTAGAGCCAATAACGTTCAGGGGACAGGAGCTATTCTCAGGGTTTTGCCTCTCGTAAACACACTTACGAGTAGGTACTATTACTCCCACCTGATTTATCCATCCCGTTAGACAGAATAAGATCCTAGAAACATGTCCTTGTGATAATTCTCATGTTACCTAACAAATAAATTTAAAAGATAAAAGGTAAAAGTGAGGATCTTGAGATGTGCAGATCATTTTTAATTATCCAAATTGACCAGTTGTAACCCTAATTAAAGGTAAGAGGCAGGCTAGAAGTCAGAGAGAAAGAGAGATGTTACATTGCTGGTTTCCAAGAGGAAGCAAGACGACATGAGCCATGATATACAGGTGAAGCTGGGAAAGGTGAGGAAACGGCTTCCCTCTTAGGGTCACCAGAGTGTAAAATAATACATGTGTGTCTTTTTAAGCCCATCTGTCTCTGGTAATTTGATACATCCGAAGTAAGACATTTTTAAAAAGTGTGTAAAAATTCCTAGTCAGTAAGTGCGCATTCTAGAAATTGAGCCCAGACAGATTATGTTCAGAAGTGGGATTTATCGCCTCTATGCTGTGCTGCTCCAGTTGTGAGGGGCCTTCTCCGCGGGTAGTGTGTGCGCGCATGTGGTCTGTGCAAAGCTTGGGTGAGCTACACAAGAGAATGTGATGTTTGGAGCATGTGGGAATCATTATTATTACAGTCAGCACAACAGTTTGTGATTTCTGTCCACTCGGGGCCTCTTCATCCTGCCTGCCACACTCGTCCCAGCAGCAGCCAACACTGGTACGCAGAGCTCTGTGCTCAGATCCAACCTGCTGGACTCTTAGAAGATCAGGGACAATGACCGAAATAACCCTGTGCAATTGTATAACAACTTCCTTAATTCAGATTGCCTCAGTAGGTATGACCATACTTAGTTCTGAGGCCAGCATCCTTTGCAGGGAGATAAAGGACTCCGGCCAGGGATATAGCTCATCAGTACAAGTGCTTGTCTGGCAAGGGCAAGGTCCTGAGTTGAACTCCAGAAAAACAAAACCAAAACAAACAAACAAACAAACAGAACAACACAACAAAAAAAAGCAAGCTCTTTGCACTTGCTGTGTCTTCTGCTCTTCCCACTATGTTTTTCTTTCTTCTGCCTTTTGCCTTTTGACTGTACCTTGGTAATTTTGTCTTTACCCAGCTATTTTTTACTTCTGTAATAAGCCAGAACATGTTTGTAACATTTACTGTCACTTGACACATAAATACAATTTATGAGCTTTTAATAGAAAGGTCAGTGACTGTATTTTATGTTTCTTAACACCCCCCGCAAAAGGACAAGTACAACAAAGTAGCTTTTTTAAAAATGTGACACTCAACTGCTTTTTCTCATCTTACATGCTAATAGTCCTGGATATGAAATGTACTTGAATTTAGAGATAGAGCAATTAAGAGACAGAGGCCTTATTTAGACGTGCTGACTTTTAACACTGAGAAAGTCTCCTAGAGTTACTGGGAAGGAAAGTGCAGACTTGGGTTTACACTTGTTATCCATATGAGGATGTGGTAATAGACAAATCTTGCAAGAGTGGAAAAAAGTGCTCATTCTTTTCTATTTGCTCTACATTTGGGCTTAAATTGCTGCCAAGTCATTCCCCAGGGGAAATCTGGAGTAGGTGCAAGTTACAAATAAACACTCCCAACTTCCCTTTCCACAGCCTCAGCATTTTCAGTCCCTTAAGAGACACTCTGAACCAGCAAATGTGCTTTTAACTTAGCACTAAAATATGTCCTGATAAGTGGGAGCTATTTTTAAGACAATAGCAAAGACCTGACAGACTGTTATTTGCTGAAACCTAAATTGCCTCACATCTTTTCTGACCTCATCCCACAATGAGACCCATCAAATTATTACTGTCCTCCAGGAAAATATATTCTGGACTGTACTATGCATGACAATGTACTGTGCTCCCCCTAAAGATGTTGGCCGTTGTTAATCTATACCTGAAATGGGAAAGAGAAACTGTTTGGCAAGATAAGGAATTGGGAAAGTATCAGAAACCCTGCATGGATGAAAAACGAAAGGAAACAAATGGCAAAGGAGTGAAAAAAATCAAGAAAACCTAGAATCACAGTGATCAATTGCACATATATTTATAGCTATCAATCTATCATCTATGAATTTTCTAACAATTATTTTTCTACTTCTTAATCAATTATATCACTGTTAACCAGTGATCTCTATTCATCTATTATCTACCAATCAATTTTCTATCTTCTATTTATTACATGTGTATCATCTATCAATTAATCAATCATTTATCATATAGAAAGCAAGAAAGAGAATGGTACAGTTGAACTAAAACAGAACAAAAAAGTAAAAGTAATAGTTACACTTCTTTGGTTAAAGTGGTGACATATGCTGAGATTCTTAGGATGAGAAATTTGTCTCTTTTTCTTTACACTCACCAACCCATCTCCCATTTCCCATCTTCATCAAGGTCAGGTAATACGTTTTAAAAACAAGTCTCTGAAAACTATTCAAAATATCTGTAAGACATGAGACTTGTCACCAAAGTCTTCCAATATGCTAGTAAATGATTTTCCTATCACACACTGAAAAGCGTAAAATGTAGATTGAAAGCTACAAAACTTGTAGTGCAGCCTGTTTCAGATCTCTCGCAAAGAAAATTAGAAAATAAAGATTCCTAACTTCAGCATCAATGTGGATCTCTGGAATCCACTTGAAATGCCTAGATGTTTTCCAACTAGATGGTCAAATGTGACTCAAAACCATAAATTCTACAGAAGGAGACTGGTAATGCATCTACAGGAAGAAGATTGTCAAGGAATCCTGAAATCAGGACAGGAAGAATGGATTAAGGGATTTGAGGTACTTAGCATGAAATAGAAAAGCAAGCTGAGATGGGATATAGAACTATATGAAAGGTTGTCATGGGCAGGAAGGACTAGATTTGTCCCATTCAACCCTAAATTGGTATTTCTGACACTTTTTTTAGGTATTCGCCTGCTAGATCATATCTGTGTCCACTAACAGTGACTTCTAGCTAAATGCTCCTGAGGTAAACAGGGTTTTGGTTATTGTGTAATCGCAGCCTTACCTGTAACCCTGTCCCATTTCCCCTGAGATGTGATACTTTGTGGAGTTTCAGGGTACAGTAGGACTGATGAGGAAAGCAGAGTTTAATAAGTGACATTTCTACTCTTTATTTATTTATTCTTTTTTGAGATAAGGTCTTCTTATATAATTCAGACTGGCCTCAAACTTACCGTGTAGCGCAGGCTGGCCTTGAATGATGGTGATCTTTTTGCCACAGATCCAGGGGGCTAGGAGTACAGGCATGTGCCACCATGACCAAGAAGTAGGTTACTTTTGTGTAAAAAAATGAATTTTCTATTAATTCAAGTTCTTAATGAATTGAATTACTTTGGGATGCAGTGAGTTTTCCACCACTCTGTCTGTTCAACCAGAGATGTGATGATAGCATAGGATGAAAATAATACACACACACACACACACACACACACACACATATAAAATATGATAGATATAATATTAATGGATTATCAGTATCCAAATATCACTCCCATCCACTGACACACACAGAAGGGGGAAAATGTCATTAAAGGGAAAGGATTCTTTCTTCTTTCTAAAAAAAAAATCTTTTATAAATCATACAACTTTAAAAATATAATAAAGTTGGCAGCAATTAAGTCATGGCTATATGGCTCAGTGCTTCAAACTGATTTAACCACACAGAGCTCAATGTGCTAATTTAGATGTATATGTAAGTAATCTGGAACAAATGCATCAAAATATAAAGTGAAGCAGTAAAATGTTGTGATTTGCCTGTAGGGGAAAAAAAAAAACTACTTGTGAAGCAGAAGATAAAGTTCTTATCTCTCATTCTAAAATAATAACCAAAATTAAATCCTCAAAACCTCAAAGAAGAAGAAAACAAATAAATTCCTATTAGGACATGAAAAATTTAGAAATATAAGAAAAATGATCAAAAGAGGTCAATCTCTAATACCCTATTCAATGTGTGTGACTCTGGTGACAAGTGCTACATGGGGCCATTCTGTAGCTTTCAGAGAAGGAAACAAGCTTACAGCAAATGATAAATCTTTATAGAGATTTAAGGTTAATAAAGGGGAAGGGAGAAGAGAATCTAGACTTGAGGAGAGGTAATGATGTGCCAGGCGTTGTGATAGGCTTTCACAGTCCTCAGCTGGTTCCTGTGACAGATGTTATCTCCTCTTAAAGATGAAAAAAATTGAGATTTACTGGTCAAGTGAGATTAATATCACTTCTGTTAGAGCCAAAGCCTGTGCTTTCACTATTTTGCCATTCTGGAACATTTAGAGACAGGCTGAAAAACACAAAAATTGAAACAATAAAATACAAAGTGCAAGTGAATTTCTATTTCAGGAATTAAGGAGGTGTGAAAAAAAAGCAAAGAGCAGGTCAATCCAGTGATCTATAGGCATCTTAGAACATGGGGGAAGAAAGAGAAGACATTAGTAGGCAACTCAATAAAAAGGATTTGGAAAGATGATCCTGGAAGGGCATCTGTGGCTAGTGAGAGAATTCTTTATAGATCAATTTGACAAACAAGCGTAGGGTAACAAGGGCACAGTCAAAATTTCTCCAAAAAAGAGCCTGAAAATAATACCAAATAGGCTTCTTAGCCCAGAAAGCTAAGAGCATGCATGAACAGTCTCTTGGAAGGCTCATTGCTCTTGGGCACTCTGAGCTAGTTTCTGAGTTCTCAGAATTTCGAGGGCTGCTAGGAAAACTAACTTAGTCTCATTAGACCACTCGTGGGGACCCCAGAGGGAAGGGAAGTGGTGGTGACTCTGGACTGACGCATTGAAGGAGAGCGATAGTAACTAAGATGTGATTGCAGGATTCATTTCAAGAGCCTGTTACTGAAAACAACATGAAAATTGAGAGCATTTGCTTGGAAATCTTACTTCTTCACTTTACCATGGGACAAAGGCATCACAAAATGACTATTACATTTGGTTGTGTGGCAGCAAAAAGAAATGGTGATTAATGAGATAAGATGGTAGAAGAGGTAAACTGCTGAAGGAAGTGTGGCTTTATTCCAAGAGGATCAGAGACACTGTGTTTAAGGCAAGGCTCGGAGTATATTGGGGCAGAGGACAGTATTGGCAGGGTGTGATCATTTTTATTTGCCCCCGTGGCTTGTACACATCCAATAATCTAGGTCAGAAAATTCTTAGACTTTCCTTCCTCCCAGACAAAGTTCCCTCTCAAGCTCCCATGGAAGAAAATACAGAAAGAGTATGAGGAAAGATAAGGGCAAGCATCCCTCACAAACACACTGATCGCTCTCTCACAGACCATTTATTATTGCAAAAAAAAGGGAAACAAATGATCCACTTAAATAGACTTTTGCTTGTTGCAGTGATGAACCCATGTGCGGCCATGTTTACTGAGTCTTGGGGGCTTGGGGAGAGAAATGAGGGGTGGTTTACACTGTTTCAAAGAAATAAATTACAATGGCATGTGATGTACACCCAGGATTCAAGAAGAAAAAGCTATACTCCAACGTGAGCATTAGAGTTCTCAACTTTATTTTTTGGAAAAAAAGAGGAGCTGATGGTAAATTCAATTATATTATAATTGGAAAGTGGAAGCTTTACCAGTGAGAATTATTGATATGCAATTTAAAAGAAAAATAAGCAAAAAGGGGAAGAAAGAAGCAACAGAAGTATAAACACAGAAGGCAAATAAAGGAAACTCACAGCTGGCCTTAGAAGGAAGGCTGAGTGGGGGATTTTGAGAGGCAGGTTCCTAACCTGTTGAAATATGTGTGGCTCCGTTTCTGAGGGATCCTCCTCAGGGCCACCACTGAAAGATAAGCCAAGAGGAAAGGGTCATTAGCTTTGGGATGAAGGTCAATGAGAACAGGCTCGGGATAGCTGTTATATGGAATAATGTTTTAAAACTGCAACTTTAATGAAAGAGTGTAATGAAACTTAGAGAGGGAAACTCTACCCCGTTCACCTGTAACAAAGGACTAATACAGAAATGTTTTTTTCTTTGTACATTATAGTAGGTGAAAATTGCATATTACATGAATTGATAGGTAAATGGTTTAATTTAGAGAAAAGTTCTAACAAACATTAAGCTACTACTCTGTACTGTTTCCTTCACTTGTTTTGTCTTAACCACAAATGTGTAGGTGAATGTTACGAGGTTGATGGCATATTGATGTTAGTTTAGGTGTCCATAAACACACTCATAATGCTGGGCACCTGATTCTGAGCCTGGGTCATCTGGTTGACTGTTGTCTCTCCTCCTTCTACTGAGCTGGAAGAACTCCTAAAGATGCAGGCAGGAAGTAGAAAATTTCAGAGATGTCATAGATGCACAGTGCTATAGTAATAGATGAACTAGTGGTTATGATGTCAAAGCATCACTGAAATGGTCCAGCAAAAGGAATAACTAGGATGAAATAATTTTTTTTCCAATTAACTATTGGTTACTTCCAGTATAATGTTCTAAGAGGGAAGAAATCACATTGACAGTGTCTAGCTGTGGGGCTACAAGTGGCATAGCAAAATTTTGACAATAAAGAACCTGTATACTCAGTGGGGTTGAAGAGTTTCACTGAATGGTCCACCTGCAGAGCTGTGGGAAGGGAAGAGGATAATGAAATATCCAGGGGCCAGCAAGTATAAAAAACAAACAAACAAACAAACAAAAAACCCTCCAACTTACCAAGGGATCAAAGGATGGAGCATATGCCCCTGCCTGATTTGAGGGCCAGAGGGTGGAATGGCGTTCCTGGAATCTGGGAGAGCAAGCATTCACAGGGCTGCTGGGAAGGAGCTATAGCCTTAGGGGAACAAAGCCACTGCCAGAACCACTGTGTGACATGAAGGCAGCCTGGAGCCTAAGTCAATATCCTCACCCCTCCCTGCCCAATCCTGTGACCTCCTGCCACAGGACAAGAGAGCTAGGATACAGTCTGTAGAGGTCACCTTCCTGGGGCCAAGAGTGAGACAGAACTGGGTGGAGAAAAGATTGAGGATGACACAACAATAATAACAACTTTCAGTGGAGCTCCAGTGTCATGGATGAGCTCATTAGCAAATCCATTCTCCACGAGATGCCCCGAGGCTCTTCAAGTAATCCAAAACTAAAAGAAAATGCATCACTTGCCCTGAAAATGCAAACTCAAGGCACATTCTTTGGAAGCCTTTCCAGCATAATTAGTGTCCCTAAACCATCTTATTTAGAAATTTTGGAGGCACCAAGGGATGGGGAAAAGCGATGTTTTCAAAAACAGGTGAGTAAAGAAATTTCACTTGCTTTAGAGAAGAGGGAATCAGAAAGACAAAGCTAATGGGATGGATATGGTGAAAAGAGCAGAGCAATCAGAAAGTGGGGTAGACAGGCCGGAACATATGCCATCTGTCAATAAAAAAGGGACAGAGAAAGAACCTTTGTTCTTTGAGATCTGAGTATAAAATTTCTGGGGCAGCACAACTGTGAATATTTCCCCTTTCATGTAGCAGTTTTCAATACTAAATAGGAGAAAAGGTCTGGAAACAATGATGGGCATTATCTTCTCTATGCCTTCCAACAAACTTGCAAGATGGATTTTACCACCCCAATTATTCTGCATAAGCCAGCTAGGTAACTTGTATGGTTACACATACTATGCTTGCTAATAGCTGTAGCCAACCTGTTTCACAGGGAGTGAGTGCCCTGGCCAGCAGCGCTTCCTGCAGAGGACACGGTGAGCATCCTCAGCTGTATGTGTGAACTGAAAGGAGAGCCAGGTTGTCCATCACACACCTCTACTCCTTGGGCTGGGCTTCCATTAAGTAACCAGCATGCACTCTGAGTAACGTTTGGCCGTACTTTTAAGATCATAATACACTGAATATGAACCATTGTTATTCTCGAAATATTTAATTATGAAATTTTGCTTTTATAGAAGTCTTTTTATATTTTCTTTATTAATATTTACTTCTTTACACTCAAATAAAAAAATATAATCAGGATCAAGAGAAATACAGAGGGGATTGGGAAAGCAGATAAGAAAAAGAATTAGGATGTGTTGTGTACATGTACCAACTCCCCACAAAGCTTGCAGTCACTATATAATGCAAACATGTACCAAAAAAACCCTAAGGAAAAATAAGTAATAGAGGCATCCAGAGGGCATCAAAGCTCTTACAACTGGATGGTGAATTAGGAGGGCAACTTTCATGTACTGAAGACTTATAACCCCATACTTTTAGACATGTGTCTCTTCATTTTATAGTAACAGGCATGACAGCAACTGGGTTGTTTCTAGAGATTCTGCAGCAAGTACCAAAGTCTGGGTGAAAATAAAATGAAGCTTATCTTCTTATAGTTCTGAGGCTAGAAATACAAGGTTTAGATTTTCAGCAAGTGTGGTTTCTTCAGAGGACTGTGAGAAAGCATCTATCGCATGCCTCTCCCTGGGCTTCCTGGTAGCTTGCTGATCATTCACAGCAGAAGCATCTCCCTGCTTTCATCTTTGTGTTCTCGTGCTGCTCCTCATGCCAGACTATTTCTCTGCCCTCCTTTCCCCGTCAGCAAGGCCAGCATGATACTGGATTGAGGTCCACTCACTTGTTTCCATTTTAAATAATGAACCAGTAACACACCTAATGCCAAATAAAGTCACGCTAAGGTAATGGGGATTTGGATTTTGTTCAGAAGATTTTCAAGGGTACAGTTCAACCTGTAACAGCAACCTGTAAATATGGTATGTCTGTGGATTCTAAGAAGAATTAGTCTTCAGGGCTAAGAACAGATACGTGATAGAAGGTACAAGTTAAACGAAAACGATGGACTATGAGGCTTCTGTTGATAAGAACTATGATAACCAGTAAGGTACCTCATACAGACATAGTTGGGTCTGTCTGTCTCTCTTTGTCTGTGTCTCTCTCTGTCTCTGTCTGTCTGTCTGTCTGTCTGTCTCTCTCTCTCTCTCTCTATATATATATATATATATATATGTATATATGATACATTTTATAATAACCTCTGAGAATCAAATGAGATACCATATGTGACAGCACTTTGCAAGCTATGTGGCATTCAGATTAAGGCATTAGTTTTATTACCATTACCATGTCTTTATTTATATAGGTAGCTTATTTTTATTGTTACAATGAGCATTTCACACTTTTCTGGTCCATTTCTTTTTATTTCAGCTATATTCTAGATAAGCAGCATCGATATCTATGTCCTTTTAAGGAACTGAGGTCCTTCACTCATTTTTCTTTCTTTTTTTCCCTTTCCTCATTGCAAAATATCTTTCCCAACTTTCATTTAAATGCAAAGTAGAGTCCTGGCATTGAGTTGTTCAAATAACCAACTCCATCTAAGCTTAGCTCACCCATGCAAGGAGTTTAAATTGCCAGCCTATTCAACACATTGACTACAACCAATTCAACATTTTGATCAATTAGAACTTGAGACAGCACGCTAGGTGCTTCAGTCAGGTTTGACTACTATAACCTACTATAACTTCTGAGTCTTTCTTCACTTAGAAACATGAAATTTTCCTGCCATTACCTACTTACACATATTGATGTCTATTTAATTAATTTTCCTCAGAAAATAAAAATAGGAGAAAAAGCATGTTTTTGAGTTCCCACATTTAATTCAGAACTCTAATAGTTAAAGAACTTTGCTAATTTATGTAATTTCTTGTTCTTTACCTTACTCTCTTCCTTCCTCTCACATTTGACCACTTTTCACTGAAGATTCATAGTAAGCTTTGAGTTAGCTCATTTTTCCAAAATTTAATAAGTATACTACATTTAGCTTGTACTGTGTTAAGAACTCCAGTGAGACGAAGCTCTTTGGTGATTTTAGTATTTATTGAATTTATTACTATTGCTTGATCAATGAGCAATCCCATGGGTGTCTAATGCACAGCATTTTGCGGTTTTGAAGGGGTGTTTGATTTGCCAAATCTATTGCTGGAGGTGGAGGATAACAGCACAACACCAGCAGCTCACTGCTGTGATTCTTCTCAGCTTTTACTTCAACAAATTTTACTTGCCTTTATTTTATAGGGGTAGAGAAAGTAATGTACTGTAATGGTCCTCACTAAAAGTCCTGTGTGTTGCATAAAAATTCCAAATTTGTTCTACCCATATAAAACACAATGAAGGCTTATAAACTGTATTGGGAGATTTAAAAATAAGTATGCTGAGATTTTTAGTCTTTGAGAGAATTTCCCTCCCCCAATATTTCTGAACAAATTTATCATCTACAACAAACCTAATTGCAGCAGCTGCCACATTTGGAAAGTGACTTAATACAACAAGTGAAAGGCCTGGGTGCTGTGCTCAGAGATTATTATCAAGGTAGGAATATAAGACAGGTATCTGTTTATGGCCACAGCCAGGTCGGAGACACAGAGAATAAGTAACCCATGCATGGCTTTCCATTTTCCTTCCTGGCTCAGGACTCTTTGGAGTCAAACTCCACATCCAAACATGGTCACCAAAAATGCCTTTTACTTGCATCTTTAGCAAGAGTACCCTGTGAATGTATCATCTTGGCAAACTGACCCCATCATTTGAGAAACAGGAGTGACAACAGAAGTAGCATTTTGAAAAGTGAGGTTGTTCTTTGAAAGTCTTTCAATGGCAGCCTTATGTATACCAGGAAAGAACAATGAAAAAAAAAACAAAACCTGCCTTCTTCCTTTCCCCTGTGGAGTTGGTAACATTTAAGAGTTTTATGTT
Organism: Hydrochoerus hydrochaeris; assembly: GCA_004027455.1. Lineage (NCBI taxonomy): Eukaryota > Metazoa > Chordata > Mammalia > Rodentia > Hydrochaeridae > Hydrochoerus > Hydrochoerus hydrochaeris. The sequence goes on along the minus strand of PVLA01005087.1, from coordinate 14,942 downwards.
TCTACCACACTTGAAGTTGTTCAGACTGGGTAAGGGAGTATATTAAAGTCATTTCCTATCAGGGCAGAAAGTGGTGCTACTGTTTAGGTCTCTGTCCTCTCGCCAGCAGAAGCAAATGCATTTTCTCCATTTTAAAGGGATTCCTTCACATCTCCATCCTTTCCCAGCCACTGGTTTGTGATGGGTTCAGTTTGATTGATTAATTTTAATTCTTCTGTTTCACACAAGGTAGACAGTGATGAATTGATATATTAAAGATGTGATTAATGGTTACTTTCTATTCAGTGTAATTATCAGGTGATAGTTTCTGTGAAAAATGCTAGAGAATGAAACTTTTCACTCCAGATAACTATCCACCCTGTCTGGGAAGAAAAATGGGTCTCTACTTTCAACATATTACTGTAGAGCAAGGCCACTAGAGATAAAGCATACTGGCTTTGTGAATTTTGTAGAATAAGATGGATTTGGAATAGTTGCCTGTCTCCAAAGAAATTCCTAGAGAGGAAATCTTTAGATAATAAAATTTCAAATTTTACCTCAATTCTGGCTTATTTTACTTGTTCAAATCTAGTCTTTCTAATCATTTCTGTATTTTATTCACTCTGCAGATTGGTTTGAGTTGGTATCCCTAGAGCACTGCATTAATCATACCCCATCTTTTTTTTTTTTTTTTAGAAACCTCCAGCAACTTTCCATAACATGATAGGAAAAACAAATCATCAGCATGACATTTAAGGCCCTCTGATAAAGGCAAAGGCTCTTTGTTCAAGCTCCCGTTCCCATCCCACTGGTCTGCTCTCCCAGAGTGCTGGACTTCTTGGCATCCCCACTGGCCAGTTCCCCTCTGGGCCATGCTTTGCTTCACACCCCTTTCCATCCATATTTAACTCTACGAAAAATTGGGAATGACTTCAAAAGGGATAAAAAATTATCAGGCTTTTTCCATGGAGAAATTATGAGTTATTTAGAAAGAAACCCCTTGAAATTTCTGGTTCTGTATGGTTTGTGTATTTCACTGCCTTCAAGTTATTATATAGAGTTATTGTAGAGTTAGAAGTTAAATTTGGAGAAAATGGATGGAAACACTCACTTGTTATAAACAGGTGAATTCTCTCTGGTGAAGGCGCTAGAGATACTCCTAACCCATGGAAGAAGCAGCCAGTTTTGTCCCTACTGAACTAGCCCATCTCAGCATATGTAGCCACCTTCTTTATTTAGTCTTGAGAGCCTCCTTTAACCTTGTGGAGACATTTTTTTTCCCCTCAAATCCTTTACCAACTCATTAGCTAAATAAAATCTTGGGCATACATTCATTTTATCTCTAACAGGAACTCACAATTTGCCTTTTTAAAATATATCTTTTAATATTGTCCTATTTTCATTGTGTTTTTAATATAATTTATTTCTTAGAGCAAATTTTGGTTCAAAACAAAATTGCATTGGGTGCCTAGAGGATTCTCATACAATTCCTTCCCTTCAGCCCTAGCCTCTCCCCTTGGAAACATACACTGCTATACCAGAATGGCTTATTTGTTACAATGAACCTGCATTTACATATTGTTATCATATAAAGTTTCTAGTTTATATTAGGGTTGGCTAATATATTGGTATTGTGAATTATACAGTTTTGGACAAATGCATAATGACATATCCACTACTATGGTATCGCAGAGTATTTTCACTTCTTTAAATATTCTCCATGCTCAACCTGTTCATTACTTTATCCCTAAGAACTCCTGACACCCACTGATCTTACTATCTTCAAAATATGTGATAAGTTCAAGAGTTTGATTCCAGATTCTTGTGTACATCGACCAAAGTATTTTGCAAGTATATATCCAATGGTAAGAGAAAAAGCAGCTATGTTTGTCAAGGTCAATGGGGAAGGGATGCTCAGGGAATAGGTGCTTATGCAGTAGAAACAAAAGTTGTGGCATTAAGTGAGAAAGAAGGCTTTTGGGTTTGGATGTGTACCCGCTGAACGTGCCTCTCATTGGATCTTTCTAGATTTGATTGACAGATGATTGGAGGATGCCAGTCATCTCAAGGCCATCTAGTAAGCATTCCCAAAATTCACTGTTTTAATAACATGCATGATACACGGTACCCATGTATGTACCACTGATGAAGTTGGAGTGAAGCAAAGATTATTGTAGATCACATCATAGAATCTAACACATATGTGCTCTGGCTTGGAGCTTCAGAGATTTCTTGGGTATTTGTTATTCTTATTTCTGTTTCTCTTAGGGGAATGGAAGGAGGGTTGGTTCTGGGATTTTGCCCAAATTCAGGTTGTGGAGGCAGAGTTACTCCACAGCTCTATCTGTGCTTTTGCACTGGTTTTTGCCTTCCAGAATCATTGTAGAATCATTACCAATACATTTATAGACTTCATAGCCAGGCTTCTTTTACTTAGAAACATGTATTTTGAGTTTCCTCCTTATCCCTTTGTGGCTCAATAACTCTTTTTTAAGCATTGCACAGCATCCTATTGTTTGGATATGCTGTAGTTTACTTTTATGTTCATTTATTGGGACATTGTGGTTGCTTCCAAGTTTTGCCAATTATGAATATAGCTTCCATAAACATCGCATGCAGGCTTTTGTGTGGAGATAAATTTTCAATTCATTTGCTAAATACTAAGGAACAAGATTCCTGGGTTCTATTCCTCAATTATGTTTACTTTTGTAAGATGTTTTTAACTTTTTTGCAAAGCGACTGTACTATTTTGTTTCTTCTGGTCACCAGACAGCAAGTGAAGAGGTCCCTAAACCTGCCCTACCTGAAGAGTAAGTGAACAGGTTCATTGTCATACAAAAGGATTTTTCAGGACACTTCAGTTAAGAGACATAAAGATATTTATGAGGCACAAATATAAAAGTATACTTAAAGAATGCTGGTGTGAGAGAAACTGAGAGCTAGAGCAAGAGAGGCAGAGAGAAGCATTTTGATCTAGAATGGGTGGCTATAATTTTGGTGCCTTGGGCTTGTCTTTAAATGAATGATCTGGCATGTGCATTCCTGCTGTCTGTCAGGTCTCCTGTGTGGTGGGCATTGCTAGAATCAAGCCATTTACATGTGCTCGAAGTTGCAATTTGCAGTCAGGAGCATTGCTGCTTCTTTGGGGTTGGAGGTGTATGAGAGGAAGTACTATTTACAACCACAGGCCTAGAGCCCAGTTTACCAACTTACTTTGTCTTTAAGACCTTTGAGAATAACCCATCTCACAATTTTCTTCTCTTTTTTCTTTTCTTTTCTTTTCTTTTTTTCTTTTTTGCTTTTGAGTTCATTTCCTGGAAAGAAAAATGGCTGAAGCAACTTTTGTGTTCTGAAGATGAAGTTCTTGTGTTCTTTCCTTTTTCCTTTCCTTTCCTTTCCTTTCCTTTCCTTTCCTTTCCTTTCCTTTCCTTTCCTTTCCTTTCCTTTCCCTTCCTTTCTCTCTCTCTCTCTCTCTCTCTCTCTCTCTCTCTCTCTCTCTGACAAGATCTTGCTATATGGTTCAGGCTGGTCTTGAACTTATTATTTAGCCCAGGCTGGCCTCAAACTTGAAGCAATGTTCCTGCCTCAGCCTCCTGACTGCTGGGATTACAGGCATGTACCATCATGCCCAGCTGTAGTTCTTAAGAGCAGAGTTTTAAAATTCTAATTTTTTGGTGTCTTTTCCAAACCTGTCTTACCTGCAGAATGTGCAAACAGATTCAGTAATTCCAGTCATAGGAAAAGATTTTTCAGGAGACTTCCTTTAAGAGGCATAAAGGCATTTATTAGACACAAATATTAGGCACCTGTCTTTATTTTTTTCTATCTTACCTCATAACTGCCAATAAATGAAAGATCTTATTGCTCTAAATCCTTGGTAGCGCTGGTCTTGTCAAAATTCTGGCTTTGGGTCATTCTTACAGATGTGTGACAGTATCCCACTGTTGTCTCAACTTACGTTTCTCTGCTGACACTTGATGTTGAACATTTTTTCCATGTGCTTGTTATCTGTGTGCCTTCTTTGGTGATTTGTACTCAGCTCTTGTGCCCATTTTTAACTGGTTGTTTATTGTCCCATTTTTGAGTTTTAATATTTACTCAGTTTCTAATGTTTAACTCAGCATTTTTTTAGGTTGGCAATGTGTTAGGAGCCTTTGTAGGTCTTTTGAGCGCTACAGATCTGGCTTACCTGCCTCTTTATTTTAGAACAATATGTCTCAAATCATTGCAGGGTTCTATCCTTAGAAATTCTGATTTAGCTGATTGCAGAGGCCCTGAGAATCTGTACGTTTTTATCCTGAGCCCAGAGAATAGAACTCCATTTAAAAGCAGTTGCTCTAGACCAATTAAATCAGTTTCTGAGGGTGCTGGCTGGGAAAGGGATTTTTGAACCTACTGATGTTGCTGCATTGAGGGCTAAGAATGGACCCTCGAGTGTCTTCGTTTAGTATGGACAGGGAGTAAATTTCTTTAGGATCGCTTATTTCTCTATATTACCCCATTGAACATCTAATTGTGTGTTGTATGTATTTTTTACAATTACCTATATAAGCAACTACGCATATGTTGGAAATAACTCAGAATTTTACTTTCTAGTTTAGATTTCAAATGCACTTATTTCTTATCATAGGCCTTGCTTTACATTTAAGGTAATAGACAGCTAGCTACTAAATAGACAGTTGTCCTTGGTTATGAACTTGTGGTCATTATAATTATTCTCTCCCAAATTTGTTATGTAAGAAGATTAAAAATCCCATCATTTCCATTTGCTTTAGCTATTATCATTTTAAATAAGATTGTTTGTAGGAGACATTTGGATACAAATGATAAGAATAAACAAAAGATCATAGTCAATATTTCTCCTCAGGGTTATAATCTATTTATGAAGTGCGTGGTTGATCTGATTTTAAAATCAGATTTTAAAATAAGTTTGTATCTGCCTTACCAAAAATGTAGATTGGTCTGTTTCTTCTCAATATTTAAAGTCCTACATTCTTGTAGAAAAATCTGGGGATGTTCAAAAGAACCAATGATTTCCTACATTGGAATTACCTGAGGTTGTGATGGGTAATATATTCAAGGTGAGTTTTACACCGTAGCTCTTTAAATTACTTCATGGAAAAGACAGAATTCCTTGCTATTTTAAATACAGCCAAATGACAAATCTACAAACCCGAATAAAGTCTATTTTTGTCTTTTATGATGTATTTCAGATGGTGATGAGATATGGAGCGACCTCTAGGGAGCATCTGATACCTTCTCATTGATGCTCAGTTGTTAGGAATCACTGTTTAATAGAATTCTCATTCTCCTTCTAGCTTTTCTTTTATCTCACTACAAAATGTTTTTGAAAGCAAAAGTCATTCTAGAGGGCAAACAAATAGAGATATATTTGTCTTGATATATTAAGACTTTAAGATACTTGTCTGGTAAGGAAAAAAATAAAAACAAACAAAAAGAAAGGAGAGAATCTTGAAATATTCACTTGCATATCCCTTACTTATTTCTCAAATGTCTTGCTACCTTAGCCCTTTTAGTTAATCTTCTCAGTGTGCACTGATTTGTTTTTATATTATTTTAATTTTGCTTTAAGACATATTCTGAGAAACTTGGTGTATATTTATTTATGTGTACATGTAGATACATATGCAATTTTTTTGTGGTTAGCAAGGTAATTTATAGGTAATGATACCTGTTAAATCCCAGTTAATGTGAGGACCACTGCAAAGTGTACTTCTTCACCTAGATTGGAAATACCAGACCCTTATACAAAGACAGACAGACAGATAGATGGACGGACAGACAGACAAACACACACACACACACATACACACACTGATCAAATAATCACTTATGAATATTTATAACAATCAGGAACAAATAACTCAGATAAAAACTGTGCTCAAGCTTGCTTTGGCCTGATACATTCAGACTTCAGAGTTGTCCCCATGTATGAAGAACAGTTTGTTTTTATAAATGAAAACTGAAAAGTTTTCAGGAAAGCAGAATACTCTAGGCTGGAATCCTAACTCCATATGAAAACTTGAAAGTTTATAGAAACGTGGAGGTACCGGATACTAATGTGGGATAAGTTAGAAGTCTGTCAAGACTCAGGCTCAGTATTGGGGCTATGAAGAAAAATTCTTGAATATGAGAACTTACACTTACTTTCTCTTCCAGTGTAACACATCCCTATACATTTAGCTTGAAAACAATATACATGTAGTAGCTAATAGTTCTGCAAGGAAGAACTCTAGCACTGCCTTACTGGTTTCAGTCCAGGTACTGGTGGTCCCTACCACCTGCAGGCTCTGTGGCAGTCTACCTCCTGCCTCATTCAGCTTTGGTCAGCATAAACCTCCTTCCCTGTAGTACAGGGGAGGGCCCTAGTTCTTTGCAAATATTATGTGGGGTATTCTCGCAGTTTCTGGAGGCTACCTGTATTCTCTGCAACATGTTTCCCATCCCCTCATCTCCCTCTTGTTTAATCTCTCATTTTTCTAATCTTGGACTTACTTGACTCTAATTGCTAGACTCAGATTTAAAGGGCTTGTGTGATTGTACTAGCCCTACCCACCTAATCCCTTACTTGAACCTTTGATAACTTCTGCAGATCTCTTTACTGTGACACCTATCTTAGCATCACTGTAATAATTGGGAATAGGCATGTGTACATGGCAGGGGGCATGCAGGATGGTTTGAAGAATTCTTTCCACCAGTGATCCACAAACTCAAGTGAGAAACTATGTTGTCAAGCTAGGAGGTATCCAGATCAGTTAAGCATCACTGTACAGCAGACACTTGTACATAGACCAAACATTGCAGTATTTCCACAGCAACACGGCATGCCAGTTAGAAAGGAAGAGAGCAGTTGGATTTCTTTGACCTTGATGTTCTTATAAAGGTCTGAATAATTTTGACAGAGTAAAACTTCAGCCATTTGGAGCAATTCAGTGTTGGTAGAGCCTTAAAAGAAAACAATAGCTTTCCTGACATGGGAACATACAGATATTTGAAAATGATGTACTGTATTTGTATTCAAATATATAAAGGAATTCAGCTTCTAAGCATTGTTTTGTTAATTTGCTGTAAGATCTTGCCCCATGCAGAAGGTAAAGAGCTTATAATATACTCCAAATGTGTTATAAAAATTTACTATACTGAATATAACTTGTCTAGTTACTCACATTGCTGAGCCAGGTAGGTCTTTTGCCATCTTCTAAACAGATTTTCTAAAAGAGAGAACAGAGTCTGAGTTGATTCATGCATTCACTCTTCATTTCTTCATTTAGTTATCCAGCTTATATTTATCAAGCAGCAAGCTAAGCAGTAGTGATACCAATTTAAATGAGAAGCACATGCCTGCAGCCTGAGGAGCTCACAGCCTGCACACCCTAAGGGGAATCATTTGCGCTCACTCCATTCCCACTTAGTTTTTAAAGAAAAACTTAGAAAGTACATGATGTAGTTTTAAAATAGAGCAATAAAGAAATCTCACATTTCTCTAAATACTGGAAGCTCTTGCTGTTTAAGGACATTATTTTACATGTTTTTATTCTATCAAGAGTTAGCGTGGTGCAAAGCATGTTTAGTGCTTTGATTTAAACTGAAAATACTACAATCAAGCATTGTCTTTAAGAAGATAAGCAAGTAGTTGCCAGGACCAGTGTCTAACGATCATCTTAAATAAGAAACATATTGATTTATTATTTCAAGGTTAGGAGGATAACACGTCAATTAGAATGAAACAGCACTTACTGCAATCTATGCTTTTCTGTAATGTCTGTCAGCATCCCAGGGTTTTTAGAAGAGGTGCTATTTTAGCACAAAATAATACACTGCTGACTTCTCATCACTTCTAAAACAATGTGGACCTACTTTCATTTCATTTATAGAACAAATAAAAAGCCATAAATTCAGCAAGCCAGTAAATAAGGCTCATTTCTAAGCGAAGACTCTGGATTTAGCCTAACAAAATAGTTGAAAAGAATGACAAAGATTTATAAAGGCATATTTCATTCCATTGTTAGTACCTGGATAAAATGTCATTTATCTATATGAGTAGCACAAAAATAGTTACGTAAATTATAGGGCAGTCACAAAACCAGTCAGTGTTTACAAAGGCCAATGAAGAATTTTTATTAGCATAGGGAACGACTCACCATATGATGTGAAATCAATAAAATCAGAATACAATATATGCTACATTTTTGGTGATTATAATTTGTTTTAAGGTAGAGGAAGTTTTGGTTGCTCCATTTCTGCCAAACATCACTTTTTATAAAATTTTTTGGCTTGGTGGTTGGTTACATTTTGGTGCAATTTGATGGACGTTGTCAGGATCTCCATAGCCATCTGGCTGAAAACTGGCACATGAGCATGCAACACCAACTCTGTCTGTTGTTTGCCCCACTATAGAAGTTTGAAAGCTAAAATTCGTATTTCTTGTCTCTCTTGAAGGTATCACACTCCATGTGAATTAGATTCCTCCAGTTAGACACATATTTATGCTATTTGAAAATAAGACAGAGATGATTTTTCTGCTCTTTTATGCTTTTGACAAAAACTGAAGGTATAGGATTTCACGGTGGCACCTTATTATGGATGTTTCTGTATATTTTGGGAGGTTTGAGGGCAGCAGCATCTACCTGAGTACAAAACCCAAGTGATAACTTGGAGCACAAAAAAGAAGCACTTAAGTAGGTCAATTTTGTAAAATTCTGGGTGCCATTCCAGATGCTCAGCCTATAAAATGCTTTCCCTGTGCCTCAATGATACCCTTCACACCAAGTGCTCTTTGATAATTCCTTTCTGCCCAAAACACCAAGAATAATTTTTTTCTACCCTAAGCTAAAAGACAGATACACATAAACTACAAATTCTGATGTTTTAGGGGAAAATTTACAAATATAAAGTATACTCATTGATTCTGTTGTAGCATTCTTGTGTTCCTGCTTCTTTTTCCAGTGGAAATGCCAGTGTTCAGAATATGTTAGTACTGAAATCTAGGGGACAGAGATGGGGAGCCTGGAGAATCAGCTTGCGGATATTACAGTTGCAGGCATTACAGACTCTAAAAATCACTTCAAATATTTAAGGCAATACTTATTATACATGCCCCGATCTATACTGAACAATTGTCTTCTGGTGCTATAATTTTTGAAAAGCAATAGTAACAGTAATAAAGGAGTTGTTGTGTCTATCCTGGAACATTCAGGCTTTAGTTTCACATTCCCTCTTCTTCTGTTCCAAAGATAATTAGTCTATGGCTCTCCAGTTGCCCTGGCCAACATCAGGAACATTCCAACCTCTCTGTTTGAGAGGCTTTGCACGTCTAAGTCATTGGAAAAACAATCTTCCTCTTAAAGCAACAAGCATATACTATGTATCCATTAAGTGCCAAACAGATGTTCAAGAGGTAATAATGATTCAGATATGATCTTAATTCTTAAAATGAAAATAGTTCTTGGAAGAGATAGATCCATCCACCAGTACACCTGTAAATGTTTAACAACCAGCTTTCAGGTGGAAAATGCATGCATATATATTTGCATATACAGTATTTAGGATGCAAATCACTGATATAAAGAATTATAGTTTACAGCTTAAAAATATTAATCCAAGAATATAGAATCTTTCTTATTGCAAATTTCACGTGGGTAATTGCTCCTCAAAGAATGCCTTCCTTGATTTTGCTAACCTTTTTTAACTACAACCAATGATGTTTTCAAATGAGGAATTTATGTAGTCTGACCATAAATTACAATTGACATTTTTCTCAAAGGTTAATACTATGTTAACAAAAATTTGAAAGAGAAACAATTAGAATATATTAGCTCATCACTCAACAGTTAGTGAATGAACAATTAATTTTCTCAATTGAATAATAATTTTAAAATACTGAAAGAATATTTTATCAACTTTATGTTATCCATGATATAACAGCTATAGGTTGAAAAATACTTTAATCTAACTTGATAACACTTGATAAATTACTTTATAAAGTCTGTATTATGACTATAACTGGTTGTCTGCTGTTAGGTAGTGTTTGTCAAATTTTATAAGCCCTTCTACTATGATTGATTTCATGCTACCAATGCTATGTGATAGGAAGAGAAAGTAGCATCTTATTTTATTTTCATCATACAGATAAAATAGAAAAAATATAACTTCAAAAGTCTATTCAATTGTAAAATGTGGTAACTAATTAGGAAGCAATAAATTCTGAGCACTTACTAGCTTACTTCTATCTATTTATTTAATTGTACCTTTTAGAATTTGCTTTTCAGTAGTGGTTATTTTTAATAATTGGTTCTTGAAGTTCACTGAAGTAAGGATTATTTCTTGCCAATCTGTATGGGCTAGCTTTAGAGCACCACTGGGCATATGATAAGTGATCAAGACAGAAAGAAGCGCGCTATTGGGGAAGTCAAGAAATACATTCTGAACAGGAGTCAGCTAGTAATACTGGGTGTTGCAGAGGGGAAATGTCCAATGCACCAGAGAGGAGTCATCGGTGGGGGAGGTATCGCACCCCCTCAGGACCTTCCTAACCTTCGTAATTAGAATGGGGTAAGGTCTACAGATGTCAGATTCATAATAAATCTTTTAGGTCATACTGAGCCTAAATTTCATTTCATTTAGAATTGACAGTCTTCAAAAATAACACAATGTTTCATGCAAGTGTCTTGGAACAAAAATCCTAACAGCAGAGTGAAACATGAGAGGACATGACAGTGCAGGGAGGAAGCCACACTGCTCCTTCCTTCCCCCAAATGGTCTCCTTCAAATCTGATTCTATTCACAGGTCATCCCAGATCTAATCCCAAACAAAAAAGAGATTTTTCTCATCTATCCACAAGATGCAGAGGTTCAAAATATCCCAGTCTCTTCCAATTCTGCACTGACTTTATAGAATGATTTACAAAGATAACTTAGTAATAAGAACGTCACCACATGTGCAAGTTCAGAAGATAAAATCAAATTAAACAATATTTGTTGAAGGACAGGGATATTAGAGGATTTAAACATATCATTTCCAGTGACAACCATGATGCAGGTAGACAGTGTTGAGAGGCTGGAAATATCTACTGATGTTATAACTGAATGAGTTTTCTTTCTGAAGAGCACTGTCTTTAGCATTCATTCTGTGAAGCTGATATTAGAGATGCAGGAACTATGAATTCTGATCAATTAAAAGAATGTAAACAGCCCTGATTCTGCAACACTTTTCAGGCAATGTCTTGACCCTGCTTTTTCTCTACTTATTCTCCAGACACCACACACTACTTGTTTGTGAGTTTTTTTCCCTTCAGTTCGTAAAGCAAAATGTGCAAGTGGCATCTGGGGAAAATGCTTGATCATCTGAATTCAGCTGAGGAGGTCAGCAGTTCTAGGCAACTCAGTTCCTTAATGATGGAAGGGAAATAAGGAAATCAGGATTGAGCTTGTAATCTGGAAAAGGAGGAATCCATTTATCATTCATAATAAAGTTCTGCTTTTCAATGGCAGGACTTCATGAGGAATAAATTTGCTAAGCTGAAGAAGGATCCAGGTATCATATTCAGAGATAAACCAGATACATAAACAAACCTAAACATAAAAGTGTCATCAAGGGAAAGAAAAGAAAGAAAAAACTCCTCCTTCCTAAAACCAAAATCCACACAAAATATTTGAACACATATTTATCTTGAAAACTAATCCAATAAGTTGAACTTAAAATAACAATGAAATTTCTTATTTATGGATTAATGAATACCTGAAATTGAGAGTTCATTAAATACCTGAAATTGAGAGTTCATTAAATAATATATACTCCTCTCATTTCCTTTGTAATATGTCTTTTACAATACACCTTAATGGCTTAAAATGTTTATGCATGTTGGAAGTGCATCAGTGATTAGAATCTATACTCACAACGGCGATATAATATTGCTACTTTCTGCAAACTCCTGTATGCTGCTGGTCTTTTTATGGTTTATTTAAAATTTCACCTTTGTTTCATATACTACATTAGATCTTAGTCTCTTCTAGATAATGTGAAACAACAGAAAAAGACCTTTATTCTATCCTCTTGCTTTTAGTCATGAAAAATTTATCTGCAGTTAAATATTTATTCACCCCATTCTACTCCCAAAACCATTTGAGTTGGCTTACCATAAAATCAAGTAAATGTAAAAGGACCATAAAAGGATAAAAAATCAGGAACAGCAAAAATAAATCACAGTAAGTCTGCCATATAAGAAGATATGTTGAATACTAACAGAAATACTGTAACAAATTTTATAGATTTAACAGTAGAGCAAACAAAAAAATGTATTCCGTGGGTTTGGAAGATGAAAGGAAAGAACCACAATCTGTTTCAAAGGTTTTCCTGGCTTCCCACTAAGAGCTACTTTGTGTGATGCCAGGCGTTCCCAGAGATGGGCCCACGGAGCTGACGCTACTTCCCTGGAGCATCGTCTCTGTGTCAGTGCGCATGGCTTTAGTCCTTCCGTTTCCCCTCCAGGCTCTTCCCTCCCCAATTCTGTCTCTAGCTTCTGTTGTTCATCTTGCTCCTTGTCCTTTAAAATTAATTTTTAAATTTTTATTGTATTTTAATGGATGCAGGGAGTGCCGTGTGATGTTCACATGAATGTGGGGATCACACATTTTGCTGAAGCCTAGAAAAAGGGATTTAATTCTGAATGTAGCTTTTCACTTCTAGAGATGGGACAGAGACTCGGTCTGTGTGGTAGGTGAAGTGAGGGAAGTAAAGAGATACAAAGTATTCTTCCCCCACCTTACTTCCTGGCATGTCCACTTGCAACAAAATTCAGTCCAGAACACCCATAACTCCTTCCTCATTCTTCCCTTGCCCTGGTAGTCATCTTTCCCATGGTGGCAGACAGTGAGTCCTGAATGCATCAGGGCCAGCTGAGCTACCCAAATCTTCATAGCAACATAGACCACACGATAGAGCAAATGGAGGAGGTGGATATAAATCTGACCACGAAAAGATGCAAGAATTTTTTTTTTAACCTTGGAGACGTTATATATAGAAGTGGATCATACTATACATTTCTCATATAAATTTCCTACAAATTCTTTATAGCTATGTTCCATTTTTTCAACCATCCACTCTCACCTGGGGATCTCTCTGTCTGTCTGTCTGTCTCTGTCTGTCTCTCTCTCATTTTGTCTATCCTATCTCTCCAATTCCTGTCCTTCTTTTTTGTTCCTCCTCTTGCATCTATCTTCTTAAGGATTAACCTAATGGAATTTTCTCCCTGCTCCCGTATCCAGAATTTGGCCTGTATGAACCTTTGAAATCAACACATCTACTCAGAGAGGCTGAGAATTGTTATGAAGGTTACTGTTGGTTTGATTCTGTCATACAACAGATTTTAGTCTCCAGTGAACTTAATGATAAATCCCCAGTTAAATGAATCTGTCTCTCTATCGTTAGAGGTGGTTGGATAAGCAACAGGCAACATGTGTACTCACCAAATGTTGTAGAAGAAAAGGAGCCTATTTTAAATGGTAGAAATTAACAATGAAACAAAAAGGGCTGGTAAGGTTTCTTATGGGTGCAACTCCCTACATACTACAGCCTCTCATATTGGGGAGCTGAAGTATGCTCCTGCAGTCAGCAGTGAACTTGTCAAGACTCATCATCAACTGTATTCCGTGAGGACTCATGTCTGTAGACCTGCACATTTGTCAGAAATTTTAGCAAAGGCTTTAGGAGACCTGAAGCTATGCTAAGGTCTCTGAGCCACCTAGAACCTCAAGAAATGCATTCTCATTCTGCTGTATTCTGTTATGTTTGAACATCCTCATGTTGATGACACATAAGGGTGGTTTCAGTAATATTGCTGTCTGGTCTTAAGGTGAGAAGCCAACCTCTAAGGTCTGAGGTGAAGGATGGGAAAGTCCAAGCCATTCATACGGTGAACTCTCTGAAAGACACTGAGGAGATAGTTCCTAGGTGGAGGAACTTACACCCCCAATGAACATTAATGAAAGAATGTGTGTGTGGAGCAGCAACACAGTGGACTAAGTAAATAGCTTTTTATTAGCCTAGAAGGTAGCAAGTATCCCACCTCTGACAACTTGGGGGACATGTGACCTGAATGTCCTTAGCACAGTTCCTGGTCATTATCTCTGTTTCATCTGTGGAGATTTCATCAGTGTTGTGGAGGCCTACAACAGTTTGCCAAGAGTTCTTCTTAGTAGAAAATCAATTCACAAATACTATTTGAGGATAAAGTGCTTTGGTTTTCTTATGCCTTATTCACACTGCTGCGAGGCATTGAAGAGTTGCCTAATTCAGCTGAGTTTTTGTAACACACATCAGAAAAACATATGTGAATTAGTTAGAAATAAGCAATTTCTCCCTTCTCTTCCTTTTTTCCTTCCTTCCTCCTGTCTTTCCTTCTGTTCTTTTTTTAAAAATTTTATTTAAAGAGAAAAAAAAGCAAAACAGAAAAAGGGGTAGAAAGAATACAGAATTTCAGGAAAAAAAAGCAATAAGAAAACACTAGTTGATAAATTACATATTTTCTTCTTAGACCTAGTTGTTAAAGTTACAAAATTAAAGCTTACAAAGTGGACATTCAAACAGCAAGACTGCAAAGAAGTTCAATGATCCAGTAACAACTTAGCAACATGGTTATCAATCCTACACACTTAAACATACATGCAGCCATATCCTCTAGAGCACTTTCTTTTCTTCTTTTTACTTTTTAAGTCCATTATCTGCTTAGTTATATCCTGTTTCAGATTGCTTACTACCTGACTGACTTGTTTTGTTGTTGTTATATACTTTTAATCACCTTATATAATTCTGCTGCCTTGTTTTTGAGTTTCTCCTCATCCATGATCCATGGATCAGCTTTGGTGGAGTTGGGAGATTTTTGGAGGTATTTTGTTACTTTCTTATCTACTTTTTTTTTTTTTGAAGGTGGCAAAATATAGCAGAA